>JAHPZR010012427.1:0-2500 GCA_019787425.1 Platygyra sinensis | reverse complement strand
AAACTAGATAGCTGTAAGGTACCTCTGCTCGTTGAAAACGACACACCCCTCACAACTGTTATATGCACTTATGATAACTTCATTTCCTACGGAGACATTTTCCAAGAAACATTCGGTAGAAAAATACGAAAGGGTCGTCGAAGGAATCCACCTAGTTAATGGCGTATATTATAATTATAGTAGTCAAAGCGTTAGGAACTATTTTTATCGAGTTCGCAGAAATGAAGCGAAAGGTGTTGGAAAAAGTAAAGGTGTCTGTAGGTGGAACTACTTCAAAGAATGCGTTTGCAAGTTCGTGCAAATAGAAGCCAGGGCTCTTCGATCACTACTTATGGGGGAAGTTTTACAAGAAATTGCTAAAGTGTCCTTGATTGAAAACTTAAAATCCTGTTGTGCTGAGACTGTATCTCGTAAATCAAAGGAAGAAAAGCCGGATGAAAAAGCGGTTCTCACCCAGCAATTGCAAATAAACGAGGTTCACCAAATTTCACAACGCATTTTTTAATAAATGACCTAAAAAGCTTTGTGTCATACGCCATGTCGTCTTGGGGTTGTGATTAGTAGGGGGTGGATACGGACTGGGGTTACGAGGGAATGGGATATATAGCCGAGTTCTGTTATATAAGCGAAGGAAAAGGCACGTTACTATGGTGCATTATTTGTTTCGGTGTTGACCAAGTTGCTTGAAGGGATAGGATGTGTTATTGTACGCTGATGGGGAGTTGGATTTAATCGTAGAGATTCAAAGGTAATATTGAGTTTGTGGGAGACGCGGGTGTTTTAGCCACAAACATGTTAAATTACTGGAGAATGTGTGTACCTCCGTGAGTCTAGTTGGATTTGAGGGGTGTGTCTTAGACTAGGGATGGGGAAGTGGGACGTGATAGATTATCAAGTACGTGGCTAGTCTTCTTGTGCCCCGGTCTGATTGTGACTGTGGCAACGGTGCGTTCAGGCCAGAGATAACTACGAAGCGTGTGTGTAGAGAGTTGAGCTGTTAACCTGGAAAAACAGCGTTATATGAGTGTGACTGTGGGTGTGCAGGGATGTTCTTGTTAGTCTTCTAGATCGCCGGCTGTCGTGGCGAACTACTGCAGGAAAAGTTGACGCGGCAGAGCCCCGGCAAAAGACAGGTTGCTCTGTTATTTCGTGAAATCTAAGACTATCGAACTTTGGGTAAGTGGGTCGCAGACAGACAAATAGCCACCAACAGCATCAGGCTACTGATATAGAACGGAGAAGACATTAATGCGTGCGTGTTATCTCTACGAAGAGAGCTTGTAACTATAGGCGAGAAATCGCAAAGAATAGAGTGGGACCTGAGGTAAAAAGTTGTGAAGAACTTAGGACAAGAGATAAGGTGCGGCAGTCGAGCGGCTCGATCAAAGCTCGGCGAGAGAAAAGGACGGGGAGGTACGGAGAGCGACGAGGACAGCGAGTGATGCGGGAAGAAGGAACGGAACGAAAGGGAAGGCTATGGGGAGACGCAGAAGTGTCGTCATGCATTCTGACTGATTGGTAGTGCGGGTGGCGACTGCGCATGCGAGCAGAGAGAGCTAGCTGAGCAAGAGTAAAGTGATCATAATCTATTATAATGAGAGGGGGGACAAAACAAAAAAAAGTTACATCCATGTCAGGAAACTGGTAGAAAGGTTTCAACATGTAGGAGCTTATATTGCCCTGTGGAAGTGGAATGGCACGCGTGTGCAACTCCACGATATAGTCATGCAATGGCAGGGTGCACTCAATCAAGTTAGAGGGGTTAAGAGGTGAGAGATCGCCTGGAAATGCTAGGATGAGTTCTTAAAATATCTGCTTAGGGACCAAGCTAAAGCCTCAACCCCCCCGCAGAGCAAAGTGCGAATGGGGGGGGGGACCACAAAGGGGAATCCAATGGTGTCTTGAACATGTGACTGCAATCACTAGCATGTTAAATTGGAATGGCGTTACAGGGCTTAACTGCCAATGGAAGACTTCTGGAGAGCAGCGTGCAGAAGATTTTCTAACGCCCCCCAATCGGGATGGCATTCAGCATCTCCAAGCATGTACAACAGATTGACAGAAATGAAGCTCCAAACATGCAAGCTCGGTGGGGGAAGTTTTGTAAGGGATGGTGAAATTAAAGAAGGGCTGGGTTTATTATGCTAGCACCTTGGAACTTTGTTGGTTTCCACTCGATATAGAAGGATATGTCCATTTTTGAAAGTGGCACTTATTTAATGAAATAGCTACCCTGTCTCAGTCTTTTCTTTCGAAGGCATTCTTTATTGATTTTCATTGCCTATTTTCTAACCAAAGTGTGCTGTACTTTCCCTTCAAATTAACAGAGTGGTTTTTGGCGAGTGTGAAGCATGCTTTGCGATAGCTATGGCTTTCAAAGTAATACTATCTTGCTGTATGGGGCATCACCAAACAGAACTTTCATAACAATGAGACACTCAACAAATGGTCCCACAGTCAAAGGATTAAACCCATATTAGTAGTACAGCCTATCTTTTTT
>JAHPZR010012426.1:0-29003 GCA_019787425.1 Platygyra sinensis | reverse complement strand
AAAAACGTACTGAGGTCGACACAATGAACTGTTCACTCGCGCGAAAACCTTTCATCGAGCATTCACAGCCGTTGGCCGGGACCGCAGCATGTCACGATTTAATACCTTATGACAACAAGAGATTTTGTACCATGCTGTTTTCATTTGATGTTAACTGAAATGCTCCTCCATCAAACTGACGAAAACTGCTTGTTAGATGTTAAAATGCTCTTTGAAAATCGTTTTACGTTAACTTACCCTTCGAACGACTTTTTTTGTGACATTCTGAAAGCTCATCCGCAGTCACGCTGTTACTCCATGCTGATTGGATGATACTAACAAATGCATCCAATCAGGGCGAAGCAAACAGCTTGACTGTTGCTCTCGCGGATGCTGGTTGCTTCGAAAGCTGCATTTCTCGAAAACTATTTGGCGGTTTTGCACGGATTTTAAATGGATCTTCGAATTGAATGCCTCAAGAAGAAGTATCAACCTTCCAGTTTATCTGGTGTTCGATTTGGAAGCCGGGGGATTCAATTTCTGGGGGAAAATCATGGAGCGAAGTAACTTCTGTATGGAGCAAAGTAACTTTTGTATGGAGCAAAGTGTCTTTGATTATGGAGCGAACTGGCTTTTGACTATCGTGCCCACCTACACTTCTACAGTGGCACAGTTGCCTTCTTTGCTACGAAATTTGTAATAGGATTTCACGCGTTACAGAGTGGATTTTTTTATGGAACCAAGGCAGGTAGGTTCAATAGTTCCTTTAATTAACATTGAAAACATTTAACTTGCCACTCGCCATCTCAAAAAGCTGACTTAAAAACGAAGAGGATTTGTCATTATCGTAAATGATTTTTGGAGAAGTGTATGTGTACATGTATTTCACAATGCCAGGACGATAAACTGGAACGATATCTCGCTAAGCGGAAATGATATATCGCAAAGCAGAAATGATATATCGCGAAGCAGAAACGATATATCGCAAAGTGGAAACGATATATTGCTGACAGGAAACGATATCTCGTCGAGAAATAAAACAATAGCTCTAACGATATATCGTTTGATATATCGTTTAAGGTAAATTGTCGTTAAACATCGCTGATATGTCGCGATATTCGTTGATTATCGTTCGCATTACTTTTGCACAATACTGTACATACTGTACATTGTACATTCTCAAACTTCAGATGTCTCTTTACTGGCTTTCAAAACAATGGTTGATTAATTATTGCACATGTATTAATTATAGTTATTTTGGGTGACCTGAGTCACTGTCACTTGCAAATTAATTTTTATTTTCCATCAAATTTATAGAGTAGCTAAAGATGTGTAAACATGTAAATGCTAAAAATGATTGATGAGAGTATCTAAGTATGTTACAGACCCCGGTTTCCAATGCAAGGCACTAGCTGGGGTCTGTTGCTCACAACAACACCACCAATCAGCAGCAAGTGGTGTCTGCATGGGGTCAATCAAGGCAAGTGAAGAAAGAGACAGAAATTAAAGGTAGTGATGCAAGGAAAATGCACATTTTTCACAAGCTAAGGATGGTGCCTTTTATTTTATACAAACAACGTTTTTGTGCCAAATTACGACCATGCGGTAAAAGTAGATCTTTGCAATGGCTCTTGGAATCCATGAAGAAAACTGGACATTTTTAGAGGAACGAGAAGACATTTCTTCACAGATTTCCTTAGTATTTGCCTGTACATACAGAAAAGCAAACACATTTAATAAAGATCTTAAAACTACATGGTAAAATGGTGACATACATGTAAAGACCATTTTTGGTACATGTATGACCTACTTTAGAGTCAAGTCAAGTCAAGTCAATTTTTATTTAAACTCTCACAAAATAATTAATTTATAAAAATTAGTCCTATAAACTACACCTACATGCACTTTAGACAACTCAGGGTTGGGAATTTAATTTAATGCCTGTAGCATTCTAGAAGCATGGTGCTCAGAAGCCCTTTCAGGGAGGGGGCATAAATTGGTCCTTTATCAGACTGGGCCATAAACTATGCCTGCCTCATAATACAGACATGAGCTGGCAGTTAAGGTCCATCACTAGTTTTTTTATACCAGTTTTCCCTACCAAATTCTATTTTTGCACACATCATTGTGAAAAGTCCATTGTCACTTTATTATGCACCTAATCATTGACAAACCTGTTACTAACTTACCTCGTGAATAAACTTCCACCTCACAAAGCTGGAGAATTTGACTCTTTGTGGTCATAATACCAACATATCTACCAGTTATCAGTGGATTAATGTAACAAACAGCTGATGCTTCAAAGTCAACAAAACTATAAGTCCTTCACATTCATCATTTTTTGTCACATCTGGTGAACTACCTGTAAAAGTTCCAATAATAATGGAAAAAAATTATTGGTGTACTGCTTCCAACTCCTAGGGAACACTTTTGCTGGTGCCCACAAGTACTCACATCACACAAGGCATGGTTTACATCACATCCATGCTACAGATTAGAGCTTAAACTGGCTAAATTGCTATACTAATACAGTAAAAATTGACTTTTTTGTGTGTGACTGAAATTACATGTAATGCAAGGTTTTCCTACTGCAAACAGATCAAGTTGAATAAACATGCCCCAGTTGACAGTAGATTGCTACTGACAGCAAAACATAATTATATTGCTATTCGTAGACCAAGATTCTGAAATCAAACTGCAAACTTACACCTGCAGATGGCATGGTGCATGACTGTGCAGAGTTACACACATACATGTATCAATGACTTACAGGGGAAGAGGACAGGAAAAATGTAATGAACTCCAAAAACAACTTCCAAGAGGATAAAAGCAATTATTATCTTACAATGTATCAAACTTTTAAAAAATGTGGTTAGTACCCTGACGTTCTACCTTATTAAACTGAGAGGCAAGCCTATTGCAATTGAAAACGTCATTAAATTCTCCTTGTGCGCTAAAGCTAATAATAATATTATTATAATTAGCTGTCATTAACATGGCTAGACTGTGGTTACAATAACATTTTAGATCCATCAACTATCAACTAATAACCACTGAAGGTACAATCATGCATCCCACCAATAAAATAGTAAGCCTTTATTAAAAAATGAACCCAACTATTTTGTCATCCTTAGATTTTTACATCTGGATCCACAAAAATCATCAAGCAAACAATTAAACAGCAAATTGAAAACATTGCAAGCATGCAAGTACAATAATTATGAGCATGGGGAGCCCTACTGAAGTTGCAGGGCTATCCAAGGGCATGTGACTGGGACTCCACTGACCAGCCTTGTCTCAAGGTTAACTTTGCCTAGTTTTTACATGTATGTACATTAGCCTCATTTAACATGTTTGCAAACCAACTAATGGGCTACATCAGTAACAGTGTACATGTACCCAGGTGCATGACACTGATCCAACAATGCAACAATAAATTACAATTTGCAACATTAATTAACACAGTCAGTGATGTAGACATACATGTGCCACCAAGAATCAATCCAGAATTGTACAGGTACATGTACATTGTACTCACCAAGTGTTATTTTATAGTCTTTATTTCTTTGCTGTACACTGGTCATGATGAGAACCTGTTGACTATGAATATTTCAGAGACTGGCACAAGATTTGCACCCAGGTCTACTCGCCACCAGCTGGGATTTGGCAGCTTTTGTATGTGAACAGTGTCCATTCTGAAAATCAGTATCAGGATTTCCATCCACTGCATTCCCTGATACACCGCTTATGGTAGAACTTTTATATGTTGACGACTGAGCTGTGGCCTTCCCAAGTGCCAAGTTCTCTGTAAGTATACAGATTAAAAAGAGCAAAATAATTATTACAAGTTAACTCTTAATGCACACAGTGCATGATCCTCAGAGAAGGTACTTGAATCATAAGGAGCCATATAACATTAATTTAATAGTGTGACTATCTAATGGAACACAGAAAATCTTATCGTTCATCATAGTTTCAAGAACATCAGTGACTGCCCAGGATGCTAGTCCATTACAGGTTACACCTAGCATTTCATCGAGTTTGATGTCACAGCAATTTACCACCTTTAAACTCCTTGCAAGAGAGAAATAACTATGTGCTATGTTGAGATCAATGTGACTTGCATTAAGGTTAATCCAAACATTTGCGGGTGTCCAAAAGCATGTGTACCTGTGCTTTTTTTCAAGGCAAACCCCACAAACTTTATAGAAAGGTTTAATACACATGATTTGTATGAAATGATGAGGCAGTAGCTGTTAACACCAAAATGACTGACTAAAATTCTGGTGAATTAATTGGATATCAAAATATACAGTGTAATGCAATCATTGATATAAAGTAAGTGTGCAGTGTTAATCACATTACAATCTCTCAAAATGTGTCAGCAGTTTCCTTTTTTTTCTATTGTGCAATAATGTCCCACTGCTTCCCTAACACCCGATTCTTCCATGCTTCCTTCCTGCTTTTTCTTGTACAACTGGAAGTTGTTGAAATGGACTGCTTGAGACTTCCTGGAACGTCCCCTGACCTTCATCACATGGTATGTAGCATCAGTGATTCACTCCACTATCTCATATAGTCCCTCCCACTGGCAGTTTGCTTCACCTGGCTTCAGTTTTGGATTGTAGTACGACATTAAATCACCAGCTTGAAATACCATGTGTCTCACTCCCTTGTTGTAAGTATCTTTCTGATGATGCTGAGCTACTTTGAGGTTTGGCACACATCATGGTATCCAGCTTCTAGGTATTATCCTGAAGGCCCCTTACAAATTAAGAGTAACATCTGCTCTCATTGCCAATTGACCCACTGCCCATCATTACATCCAGGCATATATATCCTCTTGAAAAGTTTATGTTCCGTGGAGGAGTGAATGATACTTCTGAAGGCCATGAAGCAGTAACCGAGTTCTTCATCCCTGCCCTGTGGAGCATTGTTAACTCTGGCTTTCAACATACTCTTAATGGTTTTGTGTAGATTCTCAACTTGTCCACTATACCCTTTTGACATTATAGGCAAAAATAATATACAGGTAATTAAGTCACTTGCAGTATCTAAATTTGTTCATTCAAATTATAACCATGCTTTCAACTCCAAATGAATTTTTTTAGTTGAAAACACTCTTTTTACTCCTTTATTTTGTGGAAAAGGGTGATAAAAAGTGATAAAAATTTATAGTGGCATAGAAGATGGAGGATTGAAGATGACCGATATTCAGTCATTTGCTAAGGCCACAAAGAATTCCTGTATTCAAAAATTAATATGTGACATAAATTATCAGGCAGACTGGAAGAGGCTCTCTCTCAGTCTTGGCTAGCTCTCTTGTGGAAAATACTTTCTGGAGGAATGTACACTGTAGTTGAATCATGGGCAGGGTATGTTCGTGAACCTGCAGAAGCTAGGGACGTTCTGTCACAGTCACTATGGAATAATGTTTTATTGAGATAGAAAATAAATCTGTGTTCTATAGGTCAGGGTCCATTAAATATTTATGCTATGTCAATGATCTTGTAGATGAATCTGGTTCTTTCTTGTCAGCAACTGACTTGATTAATAAACATAATTTAGAGTGTACCCTCTTACAAGTGTTTGGTATTACATGTATGTGTGCAATTCCAGTTTCACAGAATTCTTAGATTAGAAAGTTTGGTAAACGGTTACCTGGGATCAAATCTCAAAATATAGAGGGCCTATTTAAAACCAAAAGGGTGGCCAGTTTCACTTATGACACCTTGCAAAAGTCAGTCGCCATACAGCCAACAAGGTGCAGTGTAAATGGAATAAACATCTTCAATCTCTGATTGCCCTTGTAAAATGGGTACTGGGATCTCGCCGGGATCCCGCCAAGATTCCCTGCGCTTACCGGGATCTCGCCGGGATCCCGCCGAAGTTGCCCGTTTTCCCGCCGGGATCCTTCCCGGGAAAAATTCCCGCCGCGAATCTCGGCAAGAATCTTGCCGAGAAATCTGTTCCCGCCGGGATCCTGCCGAGAAAAAAACTCTTCTCCAGGAACCTGGCGAGAATCCTGCTGGGAAGCAAAACGATGATAGCATTCGCGATGAGAAGTTAATTCTCACCGAGTAAAAATTCTTCCATAGAAATTCCCGCCAAGAAGTTGTACATTCTTGTTGCTGAAAGGCAAATCTTGGCGAGGGCGCGTTGAACCTGATCTTGAGATTTGACCCTGGAAGTAAGTGCCGCTCTAAAACTATCTTAAGTCACATCTAGTTAAAGTTTAAAAAGTTATTATGACTCAATCTTACGATTCCGTAAGTCGAAAACAAGCCATGAAGACGAATCCCAAGTGTGTTTTATCTAGCACGCCGATCGCGTCTAGACAAATTAAGTGGCGACTACTAGCTGCGACTGCTCTAAAACGAGCTAGTTTCTGTAGTTTATAGAGGAAAGATAAGATCTTTGTTGACTTTCATATGTAGCTGCTTTGTCCATAAATAGGATTACCTCTTTGCTCTCAGGATTCCAGTGACCATCACTCAGCGATTATCTTCCGATAGCAAACTCCGAAAATTGTCTGTAATATCAACACTCACTTGGCAGACAAATCTGGACTTTTAGTCCGGATTTGTCTGCATTTCCATTTACATTTCTTTGTAAATTATTTTCGATTTTAAATGCCTGTATCTCAGTCAAAACTAGCCTGATTAACACCAAACTTGGGGATTTTATGAATCTCAGTGTGCTCTTTCTGACTATGGGGATCAATAGTTGCTAATCCCACAATTTACAGACTCGTACCTAGTCCCTCACGATATGAAATCAGGCAATGGAACCGTACTGTGTGCATATATGCTGAACAATTTTAACAGACTCCAAGATCCGAACTTCGGATGAATATAAATTTTTTTAATGAAAGCCATTCACTCTGGGGTGAAGTTGTTCTTGCTACCGCTTTGTAGGCGATGAATATCGGACTAAGCTTTGACTTGACGAAGCTTGTGAAATGTCATTGATGAAAACTATGGACGGTATTTTGCATCTTCACGGCTTCAATTGATTAAGTTCGATAGATCATGTGTTATCTTCGCTTGATTAAAAGGTTAGTTCCTCTTTCGTTGTTACTCCAGTAATGATTCTTTAACTAAAAATTTTATTACATGCAGATTGTCAAAAAGTGTTGAGTACAAGTACATTCACATGCGCATTTCTTTTCGCGTTAAGTGTCTTATGTCAATTTGTGTACACGAGCTTAGGTGTTTTATCTTTTTGCGAACCAAGCAACTGCATCATGTGGCTAAATTTTCTGTTGGCTAATTAAATTAAATCGTGTTGTTTTGAGTAGAGTCATTCATCAGTTTGTTTTTCTCGCTATCCAGCTGTTTTTAAACTTTAAACTTTGTACCATGAATTTTACTAGAATTTCTTGATCTTAAATCGTTGCCACCATTTGTCAATGTCACTGACATTTTTAAAACATATTTATTAAAGTAGTATTAAATTAACCGCTGCACGGCTATGTGTACGTGTTCATTTAATTAAGCTTAAGTTTAGCTTACTTTTGTCTGTATTTTAACAGATCTCAAGCAAGTAAACATTGGGCTCGATCCAAATGAAATTCGTGGCAGCATGTCTAAAATTTGCTGAGACTCCCGCAGTGAACCTTACCAAGAATTTTGCTTCCCGTCGCCAATCTTGGCGAGATTCCCAGCAAAATCGCGCCGAGATTTTTGCCACCGTGAATTTGCTTCTCGGCGAGATTCGCGGTAGGATTCCAGCGAGATTTTGACTGCCGGGATTATTGCTTCCCGGTGAGAATCTTGGCGAGCTTCGCGGCAGGATCGCGCCGAGATTTTGGCCGCCGGGATTTTTGCTTCTCAGCGAGAATCTTGGCGAGATTCGCGGCAGGATCCCGGCGAGATTTTGGCCGCCGGGATTTTTGCTTCCCGGTGAGAATCTTGACAAGATTCGCGGCACGATCCCGGCGAGATTTTGGCTGCCAGGATTTTTTCTTCCCGGCAAGAATCTTGGCGAGATTCGTGGCACGATCCTGGGGAGATTTTGGCCGCCGGGAATTTTGCTTCTCGGCGAGAATCTTGCCAGGATCCCGGCGAGATTCCCGCCGGGAAGGAAAATCCCGGCGGCCAAAATCTCGCCGGGATCCCGGCAGGAGATCGCAGCGGGATCCCGCCAAGATCCCGGTTCTTATTTTACAAGGGTGGAGACTGGACTACAGTACTAAATACAGTATCCCTCTCTTATATACAAGTGCTAGTGAGTTAAGAAGCTTTCAATTTAGGATACTCCATAAAATTATTGGCACAAATGTATTGTTAAGGAAAATGGGTATTAAAGATTTCCATGAGCACTTTTTGGTAGCTTACTGCCTAAAGAGGTGTAAGCTACTATGCTGTCCTTCTGAGTGAGTGAGTGAGTGAGTGTGAGTGAGTGAGTGAGTGAGCGAGCGAGTGAGTGAGTATAAGTAACAATAGAATCTGAGCCCACAACAAACTCTGCCAATTACAGGCCTAAAGGGAGAGCTTTGTCAAGTAGTTTGCAAGCCACTGAAATGGCCGTCGCCATCGGGGAAATGTCTATTTGCCCAAACTTGGGGCCAAATCGGATCAATATCAGTATCTGGGCAACTTTGCACCTACCCCTCTCTTAACCCAACATGTTACAATAAGTTAATAATTTAGTGTTACTGTTTGCTTAGGGGAGGGGCACAGTACCACTCAAATGTAAGTTACCACTTCTCGTCTCGTTTCTTTCAAGAATCACTGAAGCATTTAGTCTGGAATATATTATACATGTATTACTCGCAAAATGTTAAACAGGTTAAAAATGGTTACAGTAGTTTCCATACAGGGAGCAGAGGAGTCCTATTTGGCGGTATACGATTTCAACAGACTCATAACACGATTACATGTTTACAGTTCGATCATGTACAGTGAATTAAATCAACAACAGATCGGTTTGCGATATAATTGTACGGTGAATTCAACTGCAAATACAGTCAAATAGGACTCCTCTGCTCCCTGTGGTTTCCAAACTTCATACAATGAAGCTCTTAGGCAAACATTTAAATTGACTAACCAGGAAGATTGAATAGTGTGTTTTAGAAATTATCAACTTTGACTCACGCAAATTAAAATTGGACGCTTCCCAAGACGGAATTCAAAACATTCCTTTGGCTCGGTTCACTTGTTGAGCAAAGTGGAAAAATGAGCAGAGAAAATGAACGGAGCTGCAGATCAGTTTTCAGTTCGAGTGCGAAATCAATGGTTGAGGTGGCAGCAGTTGACTGCAGTTTATGAATCTCGCATTCGTTTCAGGGCAAAACTTTGCAGTGAACAGTTTTTCATGTTTTATTATTACTAGTCTTCAGTTAAAAGAAAAGTACCTTTTGTTTGAAGCTCTCAACCAAATGCTAAGATAACGTTTCTGTTCAGCAAGAATCGCCAAATACTTTTCGAGAAATGCATCTTTCCAAACGACCAACATCCGCAGCCGATGGAGCAACAAAATTTGCTCCACGCTGATTGGATGCATCCTTTGTCATCATCCAATCAGCGTGGAGTAACAGCGTGACTGTGGATGAGCTTTCAGAATGTCACAAACGGTAACTGGTCAGCATAAAATGAGTTTTAAGGAGCATTAAAAGCAGTTTCATCAGTTTAACAAAGGAGCATTTCACTGAATATCAAAATTAAACAGCCTGGTACAATATATTTTGTGTCACAAATTAATCGTGACGTGATGCGGTTGTGATCAACCGCCGTGTATAGTCGATGAAAGGTTTTCGCATGAGTGAACAGTTCATTGTTCATCGACCTTGGTATGTTTTTTAAAACAGAAAAGTTTTTAAGCCCATTAGCCTTTGGCAAAAAAATTATAATCTAGACAACTTGTTTTCATAATTACGCTTTTTTGTGAATTCTGTGAGGCACAATCAGAAGAGTCAATATATTTTTGCCAAGTACAAACACGGTTGAAAGAATTCTACATGATCCTCGATCACACACAACGCAGTAGATCAACAAAGTGTTAGGTTCGCAGCCACTTCACATGTCGAGTCGTTTTAATTTGCTAGTATTCTTACTGGTTATCTGCACTGCTGCTGCGATAAAACTTTTCCCTGAATCATTGAGACTAAAAAGTTCATCCGAACTTCTGTGATTTCGCGTCACAAGAACTTCTTGAAGTTTCATAATTCAAAAATGAAGTGCGACATTCTTATTTTACTGACTCCTTGTGGTCGCTCGTTTGTAAAATAAAGCGGTTTTTGATAGGATTCTGAACAGTGATTTTCAGCTATCTTGTTATTGATTTTCTACAACCATGAAATGTTGTGTCAACCCGTGATGCAACTCGCAAATGAAAGGCTTCAAGGGCAGTGTAAACACAAGCGCGTTGCGGATTCAAGTCAGCGTTGATCACAAAAACCAACATAAGCTGATGTTTAAGAAGTCTGGCTTTGTAATTTTAAGTTTGGTCAACCTGACACCAAATAAACAATATCAAACGATGATCATGTCTTAATCTCACCACTGGTACTTGCAGTGCACTCGCGAGAAACGAGAAATGACTCTAATGAAACTAGACGCGTCTTGAGAGAAACGAGACGTGTCTCTCGAGAAGGTGGTAAATGAACTTACATTTTGAGCGGCACTGTAGGTGTGCAGTTGCCCAGATACTGATATTGATCTGCCAAATCGCTCCGAGATGGAATTTAGAATATTTGTTAGGATACAGAGAGTAATCTTGCGACCATTATTTTACTGGGTTTTAAGACTGAAATTATCCAGAAGTAAGCTTTTTAACTTGAACACGACGAAGGCCACAAATTGAACAAATTATCGGCTCTTCACACTGTCTCACTTTCTTTTTTGTTTCATTTTCTTCTGCAGCCTGCCGAGGTCATTTTTTCATCTAAATCTCCTAAGAAAAGTTCGAACAAGATGTTCCCATTATAGTGGAAGATACCTCTTATTACAAAAAGCGACAAAATGCCGTTTAAAACCAGCCAGGATGAACAAAGAGGCATTCAGCTAAAGGTATGCAGGTTGTGTCTTATAATATTTCGATTTTTAAACGCCATTTGGACCCTTAATATAATTCTAAGATAACAGCTCCCGCGCGGCTATGATGGCAAGCGAACTAGCTGAGAAAACGCAGTAAAACAGACCAGATATTGACCAGGACAAAGAAATAGACAATGGTATTAAGGCAAAACAATATTTATTTTGAACTATTTGATAAATATTTTGACTCCTTTGCAGTTAATTTTGCTTGTAACTTCACATACATACTCGGCTCTGTTGTTTATAAATTAATTTCACTAACAGTACGTCTGGGCTGCCTGTGTAAAAGTCAGACAATAATGCGATAATACGTTCATTTGCGCCAATCGGCATTCAATTGCGCGAAATGCACCCTCAACAAGGATATCTGCATAATTGTAAACATTCAATTAAGTTACAAGACTTTCATTAACGTTTTGCAAAATTCAAATTCGTAAAAGCAACTTTCATTTGCATGCATTGTAGATTCAATAACATCAAAAGAATGTTCTTTTGCATGATCGGGCATTCATTTTAGTGAACAATATATTCAATAAAATGTTAAACCATGGCTGACCAGTCAATAGCATCAACGAACAACCAATACAATTTTATTGATAATCATTAGCGCGCTTATACAGACAATAAAGTGTTCTTTACATTCTTTTAGCAAAAATCTTTTTTGGTCAAATTAAAAGTTTTGTGAGCTGTTATCTCAATTTCAGGCCTTCTACGTTCCAAACAGCACTAAATTCAGGGCTCGGAAAAAACCCCGTCCAGGACAAGTAGATTTTCTCTTCGGGCAAGAAACTTTCTCTCCTTCCTTGCCCGACGGGCAAGGACCAAGGCAAGCCGTTCGCCGACTAAATTTTTGATAATGATTATGAGAAGAAAAGTAAACTTTAGGCTCAAGGGTAATTAAACGTTTAGACGAAGCAAATGGCGAAACCTACAATATTTATAGCGTTGTTTTGTTGATTGTGTGACGCGCGCTCACGGCTCAGAAGTGGTTGCCTAGCACGTGATCAAAATCTGCCCCGATCAAATTTCTTTCCAGGATAAAAATAGCCGCGTTGGGAATGAAAACGCTGTGTTTAATGATTTATTTCTTAAGTTTAGCAATTTTCTGCGAGCACTTTTTAGTTCTCTGTAAAAAACGTAACTCAACAATGATATATTTATTAAAACTGTAGAAATTGTACACGAAAAATGAGAAGTCGCATATTTCTATTGCGAAAACAAAGCCAGCACTTTTTATGCTAATATCTAAATCCCTGTTTTCGGCGAAACATGCAAGTTGGGTGCCCCTACGCAAAATGAAAAGCGTTACATTGTTCTCAAAAAAAGAAATGGATAAGTCAGTCAAAAAATACTTTCAGGGTTCCTGGAAGATGACTTAGAATAGTGTTTCTTCCATACGAAGACGTTTTCCCTCGACTGAAACTATTTTTCTTTCACCTATTGTAAATGAAAAAAAATATGCTCTTGCCGGCTTTTCAAAATTCGACACTGTGCCTGCATGAGTCAAAACCGAAGTGGGAAGGCGATTTGTCGTTTGCATGTAATTCTGGGTGTTATAAATTTCTCTCGCTTCTCTTCACAATGATTTCGTGGAGCTAGACAAGATGCAGGTGAACATTCAAGGAATCGAACACGAAGTAAACAAACAAGTTGCGCTTCGATTGCGGCTAGACTCCATGCCGCTGCGCATGCTGCTGTCGGCTACAGTACTAGAAGCAAGGAGCTTTTATTTCAGCAATTTTGCAGACGGCTCTGAACGTAAAGGGTTATCTGCATATACCGGTAAGTTTCCACCGTCGACTGCAGGTCTACATTTAGTTTTGAACACAAGTTGTCTCCGAAAAAAAATCACGTTTAGTCCGCTATCGTATGGTGGAATGTTCATGCGATAACGATCGAGGCACTTAAGGTGTGAGCAGTACTGTACAGTGTATTATTCTTCCTTCGAGAAATAAATTGTTTCCTTAAAACCCTTTCAAGTTTTTGCATATTCGAGAAAGCCTTGTTTCTCAAACCTCGAGACTCGAGACTCGATACTCGATACTCGATACTCGATACTCGAGACTCGATCCTCGAACATTTCGAGCATCCAGGCTCGAGGTTCGAGTGTCAACTTACTTTTGAGCGGTACTGTATTTGTAAATCACAAATTCAAAGAAACTCGTAATATTTATAAATTGCAAGTAACGTTATAAATGGCAAAGGAAATTGGCTTTGCTATTTAATATTTACAAATCGCGAAAGACAATGAATCGCGATTTATAAATCGCAAAAGTAATTTTGTGCAATTTACAAATCGCATTTCACCCTCATTGAAATTTAAAACTCGTGACTCGCGTTCTAAGGTCAAATCTGGGATATATAAATCGTAAATTCGCGAAAGTGTTATTTATAAATCGCAAACGTTATATATAAATCACAAAAGTGCGATTTCTAAATGGCAAATGTGATATATAAATCACAAACAATTGGTTCCTTATTATGTTCTTTTGGAGGGCAGTCATGATCAGTGGGTAATGCTAACATTTGAAAGTAAAAGAAACTGAACTTAGAAAGGCTGACAGTACGGTTGGGGTTAACTGTTAGATATTTTTCAATATTTCGTCGGGCACGGCCTGACTTCTTCAGGGAATGTTTACAACTGAGTAAAGACGTTGCAATTTAAACAACCAAGATAAAAGCCTATAGTAATCAAAAGTGGGCCGTTGAAGTACTAATAAATGACAAGATAACAAAAAAATAGCATTTTGAAATGATCTTGCTAATTAGCCTCTAGATGGTGTAAAATTCGCAAGGAAAGTACACAGTGGTATAAATTTTTTTACATAGCAACGGCCATGGCGACGAATGTACGGTCAGAAAGTGTTGGCAAGATGTTTGTTCTGAAGACCTTGTTGATAAAATTATATCTCCGGTTCTACTTGACACAAATTGTTCATTCAAATGGTAAAATCCTCTTAATTCCCTGACGAAAGAATTGTTTATTGAAGTTTCTTGAATATAAACTCATCAGTAAGCGTCTCCTACGCAGCTGATAAAATTCCACGTTCATGCAGCTCTCTACAAAGATGTGCAACATACATGTCTGCCGATCCCAAACACAGAAGACAATCTGGCAAAACAGAGAGATTTAGGTCCATGTTTACGCGAACGTCAAACGGCAAAAAATCGAACTTTTGCCTTCAAGCCATTTTTGCAATGAAGTCTTGAAAATGTTTTAAGGAGCGAAATCAGAATAACATTTTGCCATTCGCGTTTGCCATAAACACGGTTCTAAATCTACATGTATCTATTGCTGGTTAAGCCAACTACTGTAAACTTCTTGCGGTTATTTGTGGTTTGCGGTAGGACTCGTAACCTCTTGCAGCTTCTTGCGGATAGGATTTTGAACTTCTTGCGTTTGGAACTTCTTGCGAAAAAAGTGCAATTAAACTTCTTTTTGCCGCTTGCGTGTTCTTGCGGCGCAAGAACTTCTGGCACGTGCATTATTTTTGGGCTGTACTGTACTCTTGAACATTTTTATCACTATTCGTCACAGAAAATCTTTGTCAACTTGAACTGTTGTAAGTTTGAACGAACATTTTAACCACTCAAGTCACTCAAGTTGCTTTTTGAGGAAACCAATAAATTGTCCCAGCCCTTAGGATTTGACGTGCATCAATCATCAATGGTCATTCCACTTGATTGAAATCTTCCACATCTCTTTGAACTCAGAGATATAATAAATATCTTACTACATGTAACCTCATTTTCTTGATCTGTACTGTAAGTTAGGGATCCTTGTTTTTTCCCCTCGGATTTATCGCCCCCGTGCTTCATGCTTGGGCCATCCAAGCAGAAAAAGCTTGATCCATTTATACTTACAGTACGGACCTCGAACTCGGTTAGTAAGAGGCACTGTGCATTCTGTTTTAAGTGTACATTGTGAGTAATTTTTTTTTTCTAGTATACTGTGCAATTAATGTATATTAGGTGTTTGTAATATAGTTAATTGTAAATAAATTAAAAAAAGACTCAAAAAACTGCCAGCCAATGGAAAAACAGAACCACTAGCATTCACAGTAAGCAAACTTGAGCACCCCAGCAAAGCAGTAGTGATACAGTCGCACTTTAGTCCAGACATAAAAACTAAAATTGAAAGTATTTGATATAGCAACTCTGAATCAAGCCATTTGCCATGAAAAGGTCACTGAGGAGTCAATGCCTTTTGTTGCAGAAAAAAAAAGAAAATTTGGCAAAAGTAGCCCCACAAACATTTGAAGTAACCTTAAAAAACCACAATGATACTATCTGGGTTCCACCCCTAACTTCTTGAATATGCATGTTCTACAATAACACAACATACAGAACATGAATTAAATAAGTTTTATCACTAATTTTCATCACCTGGTTTTATTTTCACTCCAAAAACCTCTGTTCTCATACACACATGTCCATGGTGTGTCTTTGGCACGAAACGCAGATACCTTGCCAAGACTTTATAAAGAACATGCTTAACCTCAGAGTTTCTGTCATTATTTCCCTCAAAAGTCTGTAAAGAAAAGTTCGTACAAGATCAAGTCAAATTAACAATTACAGAAAAAATCTCTTCTTGTCCAGTTCCCGTCATCAGTAGATGAGCTTCGGAGCATCCCATAAAAGGTTGATGAAACAAGGAAGAAATTCTGGCAGGGTGATGATGGTGCCATACAAACCTGTGAGCTGCAACCACCAGGCACCATCACAGTGGCACAGTCAAAGGAAATTACTTAGTAACTAACAGATACTTACAGTGTGTACTGTAAGACACGGGTGGGGGGAAAGGGAAGTGGAAGGAAGATCTGTGGATATACAGCAAAGCACTGCCAGCAACTGTGCAAAAAGCCATGGGTAGTCCCTGAAAAAACTCTGGGGCCAACCCAAAATGGCTGACTTTTGACAGACTGGGTTAAGTCAGGTGAACTTAACTGAACTGAACACTTTATTTAAAGGGGCACAGTCACGGTTGAACAGTTTCAAAAGTTTAGCTACACTTTTCAATTTCGTTGTTTGCAATCCGTGTCAATCTTCTTCATCGTTAACCTAGTCTCTTTGATGTTTTTCTATCTTTGTAAAGTATTATTTTCAGGTTTCCTTCAATTTAACGGTAATTAGGTCGATGCTCAAAATAACTCAAAATACTGTGACTGAGCCCCTTTAAATACAATGGAGTATTCAGCAGAGCTGCTGGGGTCGTGTACGTAGAAATAAATATTAAATAAATAATAATAATAATGATGGCCTAAAACAGTTTACAGTACTTTCCATGAAATAGAATTTAATCAATAAATATTGCCACTCCATATTGGTTGATGCCACAATCATTCATGAACAAGTTGGTGTCAATTTTGTGGCACAGTAATTTGCAATTGATAGCAACAACTATAGCTTATTTTAGCAAGTCTTAGTACATAGCTTGATTTGTTGGGCTGGTCAACCTGTCTTAGATAGCAGTGCACTCACAATTTTAAACCTTCAATGAGCAGATCTTTACAAGACAATGTTTGTGGCAAACACTTGCAAAGTCAATAACAGTAACTCTGTACCAAACAGCACTCGTATGGGGTAGTAACATTCATCCTTCAAAGTATAGCTGTTCAGAGATGTTGCTATAAGCACTGGCTGCTGCCAAAATTTGCCAGCTAAGAAAGAGGTGATCACCAGCTGGACAAATGGTTTTTAGGTTATGCACATACAGTCATTCAATATCTGAACCATATAATCACACAGTCTAAATTCAACTACACTGTAAATAAAACAAGTTTAGAATAGATCATAGTCCATTCCATATCTGAACCATACACACAGTCTAAATCAACTACTACTGTAAAGAAAAAAGTTTAAAATAGATTCCTGACTACATGATACACTTTGCCACATGGGTGCCATTATAACGAAGCAGTAAACTAATTGAGATAAAATCTAGTTTTGAGCTTGTTTAGTGTGATTTCGTTTCTGGTGTGCTGTGTCTGCCATCCTGTAAATGCAAAGCTTGGTAGCCTGCATTTAAGATGCAGCAAAAGATTGGGGATGAAAATTTTTTTCCACATCTCTCACGAAAAATGGTAATCAGTTCAATGAAAATCTTAGCTGAGAGACCACTATTTTTCTTAGCTACAACCTGGCTGTTAGAAAAGTGTTAGAAATCATTACTAGAAAGTTTAGGCAGTTAGAGATAACATTGCATACATGTACCTACTAATAAAACCCAAAGAATAAATAAAAATTTATTTACCAACTGAAAGTTTAGAACATACCTTCACTTGTCCATCTTCTTTATAATCTGTCCAACTTGGTGATGGACCATCTTTGGATATTTTTAATGTGTAGGTCTTCACCCACTGATCTGCTTGAGAATTCCCTTGAGTGGACACAGCACAGATGATATGAAGTGTTTGTAGATCAATCTGTAGATATGGATTACTGTCACTTGTTGCTGCACACCATGATGATGCTGATGTGTAGTTTAATCGACCATTCTTGGCTGGGGTGCTGGCACTTTGTTCAGATGAAGCTGTTATCTTGCTGTCTAAAATTGTTCCATTTTCCATACCAAGATCCAAATCGATACAGTCTCCTGAGACAGGCAATAAAAAGAATACAATTAAAAATGATGGCCATATCCATGCAAAAACACTCTCTCACCTGACTTGCGTTAGTGCTTTTTGCAAAAGGAAAATTTATAAATTTTCGCCTATAATGTGATTCAAAGATAAGCATTTAAGCTACCTTTTTATGTGAAAGATCTTTTTGGCAGGTAAGGAAGGATTTTAGAACAGGCATATCAATCTTTAAAGCCATGTTGCATTGAAAGACATCTGGAAACTGAATCAATCATTCAATTCAACCTCTTTGCATTCTCTCTTGAGTTTTCTGGGGTTTTGCCCTCAGGCTGACCCCCTAGAATTTCCAACTCCCTCCGTGGTGGGGGAAAGGATATTAGTCTTTAAAAACTTTGTCTACATGTACATTGCAAGACAGACACTTTAGATCCGGGGGAGGGGTACTCCCCATAATGGCCTACAAGTGGATGCTCTGCCCGAAAGGGGTACCTTTTTCAGGCTTCAGATTTATAAAAGAGTAGGGAAATCTGTCATTTAGGTATTTAAAAGGGCCTTTAATTATAATATTTTGAACAGATGCCCCTTATGGCTGTATCAGTTTATTTATTAAACACTGCATAAAAATGAGGACAATTAAGACTTCCTAAAGTAGGTATGTGAGAGGGATACCTTTTTTCAATTAAAGGTATCAAAAGGGGTTTACCTTTTTTGCCAATTGAAAATGGTATATAAAAGGGGTAAGGGGTTGGGCCTGGGGGGGGGGAGCCTCCCCTGGACTTAAGATACAACAACAACAACAACAAATAAACTTTATTAATAATTAACACTTAAAACTGAGAACATGCACAACTCGCATATAGCGTAAGCTAGTCGAGGCGAGTTGTGCAGGAAGAAAAAAAAGAAAAAGAAAAAGAAACCAATTTGTAAGCTTCAAATAAAAGACTATAAATCATGACAGGAATGAACTATAAATAAAATACAGTCATTAGCATCCGGAGATAAATATGTTTACAGAATTGATTTTTAAAATGTAGCTTAATAACCTAAACAAAATAAACAAATTAAACAGGCGAAGAGATTAACAGTGATTGACTACAAAAAGTTATGTAAAATATAAATTAATTTTAGATAGTAAATTAGGTGCCTCAATATAATCCTCCTCGCCTTCTAAAGCTGCCAATAAAGCTTTGCGAATTGATTTCTTGAATGCCATTTTTGGTTGATTACACACTTGCGATGGGAGACAATTCCACGCTTTCGCGCCAAAGCATGAAAAAGAGTTCTGCTGTTGATTTAAGCGTGAAAATTAAATATGATATTTGCCACTAGATGCAGCCCTCGTGTTATATGAATGAATCAAGCTGGTCTTGACAAATACATGTACAGATACATGTACAAAGACATGTACAGATACATGTACTTCAAGAACAGAGAGAAGGGGCCACAATTTCGTTAACAACACATACTCACTATCTATATCAGAAAGTGATTCACAATTGGCCTGTAACAGAACATCATTCATTAAAGAACACTAATAGATTTATACTAAAGTTATGAATTTTATATTATGTGGTACTTGTTTAACTATCAGCCTTCTCACAATCAGCAGGCTGCTGTCTCAACAAGCGCCTCCTCTGGAGGTTTGACCATCTCGTTCAAAAAATATATTACAAATATAACAGGAATATAATGATAAAACTTATGGCATGCAATCTGATATGCCATCTGACAGGGTGTGAAAAAAAAAATCATGTGGCGACTTCGGTGGGAATATGTGGTAATTATGTGGAAAACAAATTAGATTATGCAGGCAAATTTCAACAGTTGACAAAATTGATAACAAAGCCTTTCAAATGTACCGAACAACAGTGAAATGAAAAGCACTTCAAAGTACCCACAATCAATTTAAGTTCTTTAATACAATGCACATTATTTTCACCAACTTTGACATTTGCTTGATCTTTTACCAGGGTATTTTTTGACAAGCATATTTCTTCATTTTAGCATAGCATTTTATATCATAATTGTACATACAGATTTTGCATTTGTGGAATGTCTGTAGCTTGGTAACCAGGCATGTTCCATGGAACAAGTTTCCAAGTCTGCCTTGAGGTTAAAAATTCATCACAAATGGACTGGGGTAATTTTGTTGCTGTTTTAGTAGAAAAACTACTTCAAAATAATCAATCACTTTGGTTTTTCGCTTATGGGGTTGTAAGACAGCTGCTTTATCGCTTATGCAGCACGATTTTTCTGTTTTATGTGGAAAAAAGCTCTGATTTTTATGGAGGATGGGTGTGTTAGCAAATTATGCGGATCTGCACCACCGCATCCTGTCAGATGCCCTTTCATGGCATCCTTGAGCAGCAAAATTTCCAATTTTTTTCATCGAAAGGATACCCTGAAACCCTGCTACAGGCCTACACCTGCTTCAGGAAACATGTTGAGAAGGCTGAACTATGCTCCCTGACTTGAAGCAAATCAAAATTTAATCATTTCTGTATCATTAACCTGTTTGTTTAAATCTGTTTTCAATCCTGTTACCTAATTAATAATTATTATCTAGCTCTTATTAACTGAGCAGGTGGTCTAGTATATGGGAGAATCTTGACCAAGGTCTTACCAGTGCAGACTGAACACATCGACATCTGTACACAGGATTCTCTATACAGACTGACTAAGCTCAGTTTATAAGATATTATTACAATTAGAGTATAGGAAACAAAAAAAAGCTAGATACAGCTGTATTAATTTTATGCAACTGGTTTGTACTGACATTTTGCTTGGAAACAACAATATGCTGAATTAAATCTGCCAAAATTCACAATTCTTTATCAAGATCCAAAGATCTGGAATTCCCTTCCTGTTAAAATCACTTCTTTGTCATTGAAGTATATCCCAATTTTAAGAAAAACCTGCTAGAGTGTTTAGTAATATAATACCCTGCGAGCAGAGGTCTCTTTAATCTTCCTAGATCTAGGAAGATCGAAGAGACCTCTGCTCGCAGGGTAGTAATACAATAATGAACTGGCAAAACCGCACACTGCAGCACTATCGATGTAACCATATTGTTATGTACAAGCTTAAGGTGGCCTAAACTATAAGCCTGGTGGTTTCTAGAGGTCACCTTGCCATACATTGAGATACTGGTACATAATTACCATATTAGTTAAAAAGGCAAATAAACTGAATCTAGAGAAGTTAACTCATTCTGTTTACTTTTTGTGCTCATCAGGCTTTTTACACTTCTACTGATATTTTTATAGAAGAAAATAGTCAATATTTTTGTATTTTAGTTTGCAACTTTTCACCACAAAATGTAGCCGGTTTAGATGGGAAAATCTAGACCATCAATTCTGTAGCTCCCAGTCCCTGTGAGACATACATAGACATATGAGGTCAAAATGTTTGGATACTGGTAGCCTGCGTAGCAAGCCTTTCCGTGGGGTTGGGGAGCAAAGAAACACCAAGGAACAGTGTTTTGCCCGCGCGAAATTGGGGCGAGAGCGAAAATAAGAAAGAGGCGGTGGGAGAGGGGAAAGAAAGAAATGCTTGCAGACAAATCCCTGGATTTTGAAAATCTCCGTTCACAAGTGAACGGGGCTCGTGAGTGGCTGGATCAGTCAAACATTATTGACATGACTGTGTCGAAAGAAGGGCAAGTGCTCAAGCTAATGTTTACCAAAATTCCTCGCCGAACAAGGTTTTAGTCATGAGCTTCGACAGTGCGGTGAAAATCCTGTAGTGCAATGCTGACACTTTAGGATTTCAAAGCATGACAGTGGGACACTATTTTCGTTATTTTCCTTCTCAGATGTTTGAAGCCTCTCCTGCCTAAATTTCAAAGACTTTCCGTTGTTTGTCTTGTCACAGGCGATAACACACGCACCGATTTCTTCCCTCTGGCATGTCTCGCAAACACTTTTTTACTGGAGTTGTAGACGTTGACTGGCTAATTTTACCTTGTATTACCTTGTATTACCCTGGGTCCATGAGGGTTTTTTAGGTTACAAAGCTGCAATAACCACGATCGAAATTAATTATTTGCAATATAGTGTTTACACAGTATCCAGACGGCTTTGACGAGTGGCTTTGCCGCTCATGATCACAGCTTCGTCACAAAAATTAAAAAAAACCTCTGGCACCTAGGGTAACCTTGTATCAGTCTTACTAGACAGAAAAATACAGTGATCCAAGATTTTGAATCTTGCAAGCACAAGGATTACAAACGCGGCTTGAAAGCTTGCTGACAGCATGAAATCGGTCAGGCATGAAAGGCAAAGTGGGAGGTTTTCAAAATCCAGGGGTTTGTCTGCAAGCATTTCCTTCCTTCCCCTCCCCCTCCCCCCTCTTTTTTCATGTGGTAATTCTTTGCCCCTGAACCCCATGGAAACGCTTGCTACGCAGGCTAGGATACTGGCCGGGGAGGGGGGGGGGGGGGTATTCCCGTGAATTTTGTATAGGTGTGTGCCGCGAAGGTTGTCAAACCCGGTCAGTATAAAACACGGACTGCGGACTACGGACTACGGACTGGGTATAAAACACGGACTCAGGTATAAAACGTGGACTAAGCATTACGGACTGGGTATAAAACACGGACTGGGTATAAAACGCGGACCGAGCATTACGGACTCGGTATAAAGCACGAAGAAAGGTTCTACATTGAATAAATTCTTGCACGAACGTTTTCATAAATAGAAGCTATCTGTATAAACAGGGTATAAATTATAGAAGTCTCATGTCCCGAAAGTGCCCGCTCATACAGGTTTAACCATAATCGATTGCCGAAAAAGAAATAGAAGACACTGAAAGTCACAAAATTGACGAGCTGTATGAATTTTCGAATGATTCAAGCCATGATTAAATGTTTTGAAAGATCAACAGTCGAGAGAATTGAGGAGAATTCGAACGAATGTCCCGCTGTATGTATTAAATAAATACACATAAATACGGCCACGGCGAAATGAGGGCCAAAAAGTTGACAAATAGAAGAAACGAACATTACACAGGATGGCAGTTCTGCACGCTTCATACCGGCCTGGAAAAGGAATGGAAAAAAGGGAAAAAAATTCTTACAACACGGGGTATTCGTATTTGGTCACCCACCCAAGTACTATCCCCGCCGAACAGGGCTTAAGGTGGATGGTACCAGTTTTCCGGACGTGGGAAGTCTGGTGACGACCGCGCACGTCACCGCGCGAGTTTGGTCCGCGAGATTTAAAATACAGAGAAAACAAAACCAAATATGGCGGCGCGAAGATTTTTTCACACAAGGTTGTTTTTTTCCTGTTTATCCGAGATTGGATCAAAACAAAAGATGTCCTTTGGGTGTCAGTTGTTAAACAATTCAGTATGCATTAGGAAAAACACTTTCTGTAACTCAATGCCCGAGAATTCAAGGCTAAAGTTTTCCATCAGTGTGGCGATAAATCCTGTCGGCGATCGCGATCGTAACAATTTTGAAAACGACAGTGGCAAATTCTGCCAAATCCTTGTACCATAGTTTATCTCGTTTTATAACATAGCTATATGCTAGCGCGCGCTGTGATTGGCTAATTTTCTATGAAAAAGAAATGGATGGTTCATAGAGATGGTTCATGCTGACGCCATCGTCGGTGAAATTTCTTGCCAGCGAAAGTTTTTCTCACAACTTTTTTCGAGTAAAACTTAACTTTAGCTGTTACTAATAGCTAGTGTTTTTCAACATTTGAGTTAGGGTTTCTCGATGACTTTGGAGACTTGGAAAATTAATGTGTCTGAAATGGTTGCAGAAACATCAGTGCTACCGGTGAAAACAACACGAGCACGCGCACGTGCACGTGTAGCGAAACGTGCTGTCAGTGAAAACAACACGTGCACGTGCACGTGCAGAACTTGCAATTTGATAAGTGCAGAAAAAGCGACTTTTCAGCGTGAAAAATGTCTTGCTATGTTATAAAAGCAATGGACAATGCCTAGCTAGCGTCCATCCAATTCGGGATCCACTTGGATAGTTGGGAGAGCACTTAGGTAGCTAGAGATGCTCTCGGCTGCGCCTCGAGCATCTCTTACGCTACCTTCGTGCTCTCCCAACTATCCGCGTGCATCCCGAATTGGATGGACGCGCGCTAGGCATTGTCCATTCCTTTATTGTGTGCTGCACCGGACTTGTAGCTTTCTATACTTACTACTCGTCCTTCGCCGCTTGCGCAGAAAACAGCGACGACGAAAAAGAAAATAATGAAGAGTGTCGACGTCGTCACAAAGGTTGCTTTGCTGCCAAAAGGCGGGTTTCACAACTTGAAAGTCTCGCAAAAGCAAGAAGTGCGAGAACAGTAAAAAATGACCAACCAGAAGAAAATGACGATGACATGGGACCTCCGCGGAAAATAGCGACTAGGTCTAAACAGGTATGTAGTTGACGGGCTGAACATTTATATGGCAAGATTCATTGCTGCAAATTAGCATGTTTTGCTATCAGCCCCCTCTCTCTTCCTTTGGTTTTGAAAAGGTCAATAAACGACAACTGAGCAGCACAATCATTTTTTAATATTACAGCAAGTTGAAACTGAAGTGGATATCTCTGGTTCAAGGATAGTTGAGCTAGGAGTTCTCAGAAATGATCTGAAATTATGTTCAAGATGTCAGGCAGGTGAGTCTCATATGGGGCCTTGAGAACCTGTTTGCTCCTCAGGAATGGGTTAAAGGGTGAAATGGGTGGATATCTACCGACCTTTAAATCCACCAAAACCCAAACACATTGAAATAAAAAAAATAAAGAGGACACTCAGCAAAATGAATTTATTATGGAATTTTTCGTTTAATAAAACACAAAATTAGTTTGCTAACAGCCCCCTTTCCCTCACAAAATATTGCTGTACAGCACGGGAGGGGGGGGGGGGGGGGGAGATGTAAAGTGAGGGGTCAAAAGTATTAAATAAAGATTTGCAAGAGAGGGGTACTTTTTTCATTTCTGGAATAACATGTGGGATGGTCATTTATATTTAAGGTTTTCCAAGAGCTCTTCTCAGTGCTTTGTATGAAATGGAAAATATCTTCTTGCTTTGATTTGGCATATTTATGAAGCATGTCAAATCTGTGCATTGTAAGTCCTTTCAGACAATCTTAAACAACAGTATTTGAAAGAATGGGGGTTCATCACTCATATTTAGAATTTTTTTAGAATGGGAGGCAGGCCTTAACAAGAGTTCTACCTGTCACAAAATTAACTTCCCCCCCCCCCCCCCACCACTCACTCAACACAAATAATGCCTGGACATTTAAACTAAAATAGAACAGGCCAATTCATATAGCTGCTTTGTCAAAAAGGAGTCTTGGTGCAGAACTTTTCATATTATGGAAATCAATTTTTTTTTCAATCACACCTTTTGATCTTATTTCCGTATGAGAGTTTGTGCACCAAGATCTTTTCAGAAGTAGAAGGAAACTCAGAAAATAATGCGCCAATTTATTTATTTCCTGTTTTAAAAAAAGTGTATCAAGATGCATATTCACTCAACTGTTCAATGGTCCCACAGGTCCATTGTCTCTTGTGAACATTGTCAATGAAAAACAAAGTGGACTCAGCAGTATCTTTACTGTAAAGTGCAGCTTCTGCGGTCACAATAATGAAGTTAGATCCTCTGGTGAACACAGGACTGGAAGCCGTGGTCCTCTTGCCAGTAATATCAATACTAGAGCAGCATTAGGATCTTTGCATGCTGGCATTGGGAATACACATTTGAATAACTTACTTTCAACTATGAATATACCAACTATGAATCACCGCCTATTTAAAAAAAGAGAAAGGGAAATAGGAAATGTTGTTGAGAACATTGCAAGGGAAAGCTGTAAATTGAACTTAAATTTAGAGAAAGAGCTGGCTGAACAGTCTTCAAGTCCATCTGCAGATGGTCTTGTTGGTATTGCTGTCTCCTATGATATGGGCTGGCAGAAAAGGGGACGGGGTTATAACTCTTCAACTGGTCATGGAGCTGCCATGGGGCTTGCAACTGGGAAGGTTGTTAGTTATTCTACAAGATGCAAAACATGTAGAGTATGCAGCCACAACAAAATAACAGGGAGAGAAAAAAAGCATGACTGTCGAAAAAATTACAATGGCTCATCGAAGTCAATGGAACGAGATGTTGCATGTGAATTGTGGAGTAAAGCTCCTGAAAGTGGGGTAAAATTTTCTATCTTTGTTGGGGATGATGATTCAACAACATTAGCAGACATAAAAAACAAAGTCCCTTATGGTGTGGAGAAATGGTCTGATGTTGTACATGCAAAGAGATCCCTGAATTCTAGATTGTACAATCTTAAGGACCGGTTTAAAAGTTCAAACTGCTCAATTCTAAGTCAAAAGGTTATAAACTATTTGACAAAGTGTTTCAGTTATTGTGTCAGCCAGCATGCAGGAGATTCAAAGTCTCTAAAGCAAGGCTTAAAGAGCATCATTCCTCATGCATTTGGTGACCACATTTCTTGCGATATTTCATGGTGTGGCTATAGACAAAATCCTACAACTTATAAGCACACAGACTTACCAAATGGAAAGGATCTCTCTGGAGAACCGCTCAAGAAAGCCCTGACTGAAATATTTGATGAATATTCGACCGACATTGTAGTAAATAAACTTACTCCATGCGCGAATTCACAAAGAAACGAGAGTCTGAACAGTACCATAGCTACAAAAAACCCCAAAACACGTTTCTATGGAGGTAGCGAGAGCAATGACTTCAGAGTTGCATGTGGTGTGGCACAAACAAATCTTGGTTACAACTACATTGGAAAATCACTAGAAGTCCTCAATATTGAACCCGGTGCTTACAGTGATAAACATATTAAAGCAATGGATGAGAAGGTAAACTATAACAAGGAAAGAAAAACAACAAAGGAATTCAAGAGCAGGCGTAACAACTTATCAAGGCAAAAAACAACACAAACACTCAGAAAGGAAGCAAACGAAGGAGTCACATACGCATCATCAGTGGGTCTTAATTTGAA
The DNA here is from genome assembly GCA_019787425.1 of Platygyra sinensis. Taxonomy (NCBI): domain Eukaryota; kingdom Metazoa; phylum Cnidaria; class Anthozoa; order Scleractinia; family Merulinidae; genus Platygyra; species Platygyra sinensis. Next base: position 2,416 of record JAHPZR010012426.1, on the reverse strand, counting down.
TACATCAAACAATAACAAAGATACTTCTCCACTGGCATTTGATCTGCCTTCCGAAATATCAGCCAACGAATTAAAAAGATGTGAAGAACTAGTACCACCATACACACCAAAACCCAAAACAGTCAACTTATCATTTAATCTCTCTAAAAACTACTACTTTATTTTATTTGACACGGAAACAACATGTACTGGTAAGCAAGCTGAACTCTGCCAAATATCTGCCATAACAGAGGATGGAAGAAAAGAATTTTCAAATTTTATTCTCCCAAAGAGTAACATCAGTTATGGGGCCTACCTTGTGAATGGTTTGACAATCAAGACGATCAATGGAAGTAGAACATTATGTAAAGCTAACAGTCCAGTACTAAGTGTCAGCACAGACAATGCTCTTCGTAACTTTCTAAGCTTCCTAAAACAAGTAAAAGTTTCTCAAGACAATGATTGTGTACCGATTGTAATTGGCCATAATTCTGCAACCTTCGATGTCCCTATTCTCTTGCGAAACAGTGACACAAGCTTTAAAGATAGCCTAACTGAAATGAACGTTCACTTTGCGGACAGTCAACATCTAATGAAAGAACTTATTAAAGGAAAGCATAAAGCACTTGAACTCGAGAAAGGCGGCTTCTGTAAACCGAATCAGGGAAGCCTGTACACTCACCTTTTCAACGAACAGTTCGATGCTCATGATGCACTGGAGGACGTTAGAGCACTGAGACGAATCATCTTTGATTCATCACTGAACTTGAGCAGAAAAACTATCGTTGAAAATTCCAATGTCACCGCCATTTCACACGCACTTGAAAACATGCTCTACCTTGATCGACGCCATGAGCTTCTCCAAACATTCAGGAACAAACTGTTTAATGAAAGCGATGAAAAACGGCTCCAATTGCCTGTCATCTGTTTTACCCGTTATTCCCCTGTCCTTGCACCTGGCGCCCATCCCCGCGTCCCTGTCCCCCCACTTGTGCCCCTCTCTGCTAAGAACTCCCCCCCGTCTTTTTCTTTGTGACCTGTTTTCTTTGCCACCCACACCGTCGCACATTCCCCTTGTCCCTTTCGCCTACCCCTCGAGTCCCTCCCTTGCTTTCTTCACACCCCCCTACGCTCGCCCATTTTCCACATTCCCTCCCATTACAGTCACTCGAATTTCCCTCGCCTCTTCCTTTTTATCTGTTCTCTTCTTGTTTTCCCACCTCCTTCCCTCTTACTCTCACTCCCCTCTCTCTTTCCCCCCCCCCCCTAAATCCTGGGCTCAGAACATCGCATTTGACGGAAGGTGGTATCTACCTTACAATGACCTACGTATTAACCTTCACAGAACCTCCGGTAAAAAAGGGGCAATAGTCGTCCATTCTGTCTAATCCACACTTCCATCTCATCGTCGAAGACACCACGAGTCACACGAACGAACAGAAAGAATTTAACTTGCCGCCATCATCAAGCACTTTTGATCAACAAAACAACAACCGCGAAGAATTAAGAGCAAAAGCTGGCAAAAAATTTTTCCGTAATGGAAAAACAAATCCAACCATATGCAAAGTTTGTCATTTCATGCGGTGTGTGTGATTACGCGATTCAAGCTGACAATAGTGCTCTGTAAGAATGTAGTCAATTTCCAGACCTTTCGTTTGACAGCTTCGGTTATGTCGACGAAAACATGGCAAATCAGACGGGGGTGGAAAAAAAAAAACAAAAAACAAAAACGTTTGAGGGACAATCCCTTAACAGATGAGGACCAACGGCACAATTGCCTACCTAAATCCACTGGTAGTGCCTGAGAAGTGAAGACTCGGAAGCACTCGTGTCGAAGAATTGAGAAATTGAAAACAAACCGACAATAGGTGCGCCCGTAGTCGCGCGCGTACTCGGGCGCATGGGTCAGCAGTAGTCAAAAGAGAGCATGCGAAAATGCCAATCATATAAAGTCAAGATTTTGAATTACGCGTTAACGCGCGTGGAAATTGTTGAACTCGCGAAGGCTTTAGCAAGAGAACAAGCCCGGTGACCGTACATTTTTATTGTTGGGATCTTTTCCCCTCTTTGAAAGGAAACATCAGGTGAAATTTTAAAAATTTCTACGAAAGGAATTTTTCATTACTAATAAACTGCCGTTTTTCAACGTTTATAGAAAATCCGCTTCGTAGAAATTTTTTTAAATGATCGTATAGTTTCATTTTCAAATGAAAAAGAAACCAACGTGAAAAAAAATAGGGGTCACCAGGTTAGTTTTCAAGTTATAAGCGTCAGAAACTCAAAAGTAGGTCTGAACAATCATCAAGTATCGTTGCCATGGTAACAATTGATGACAAACTAATTGTCGTTTTTGGACGAGAACAAAATTTGCAATTGAATTATACACAAATTTTGTTATGATGTTGGATTGATTTTGTGTTCTTTCCTTTCAAAGTTT
>JAHPZR010012425.1:47500-65439 GCA_019787425.1 Platygyra sinensis | reverse complement strand
TCTACGAGGGAAGTTTATATAAATTATCACTTAATGAATTTCGGTTAAAACGAAGGAACTGCTTATTCACTTGATGAAGCCTTTTAACGAGCCAGAATAAAGGAAAATTAAATTTAAGAATGTATTAAACAAGACCAATAAACACCTGGAGTGAACTTAATTATAACCGTTAAAGCGCGCGCTTCATAAAGAAAAAGCTGAAGGATGCTCGCGCGCAATGTGCTCATGTAAAGATTTCCATGACAACCATAATGGTGTTTTCCGAAAAGTGAAACAACTTTTGTCTGTCAGCTTTCCCATGCAACGATGAAGAAAACCAACTTTTTGTTTTTAAAACCTGCAGTGAATTTCTTCTTTGTATTCAGCCATAATTTGTTTGGAAACACAAGTATCCATTATGCATTTTATTAGAATGCAGGGTTAAAATTTTAGTGTGCAATGAAAAGAGAAAACAAGAATACAGATGAAACACAAGAGAAGACTCACCGTCTCGTTTGGAAGGGTGCGTAAGATACGCTAAAAACAAGAAAAATGTCAGCGCCGAAAGCGGAAATATCAGCTTCATGCTTGCCAACAAAACTTTTTTCTTCTCACAATGAACGCACAACTTGTTCGTTCCGCGAAAAGAGTGAGGTGAAAATTGAGGTGAAAAGTGTCGTCACATTGACCGTTTTATGACGCAGCGCGCGCGGAATATTTTGGCTCGTTCCCAGCTTTTTTTCCACGATGTCAGTCAGTATGCAGTCTTATTTCTGAAATCATTTTGTTTTAGTAATTTAAACAGAACATGTTCTTAGTTGTAAAAGTACTTTGCTCATTTGGTCGAAAGTCGAGAACAAGGGATATACGCCCCATCCCCCTTTATTCGTTCTTTTTACACTTTTTAGCTTTTGAGCGAGCAAGGTGAACCAAATCCGCTCTATGATTGGCTACTCCAGCGGGCAAGACTACCCGCTCTGTCCCGCGAGAAAAAACTCCCAGAATGCCATATAATAAATCCTTTATTAAACGTAAATTTACGCTAACGTGTACGATTGCCCTGTGAACGAATTCTATCTGTTACCCATCACTGACCTAAACGGTAGATGATTGTAACTCGGCGTGGGTTCTTGCTTACAACACGTTTTGCCGATTTTATGAAAGTCAAGGACTGTTTTAAATAATTATGTTGTTGACTTGAAAAATCATAACCGTTTAGTGCGAGGAATTTGACGATATACTTCAATGAACGTAAGATTTCTACCTGGGACCGTTGGACAATTGACACAATACGGATTTTAATGCCGGGAAACCATCAATCGTATAATCAACAACACAAGTTTATTTGTAGGAATTTTTCGATCTGAAACATACAATTATGCAAAATAATTACGAAACATTCGAGTATTTACAACATTGATTATAAAAAAGTAGGTAATGAACCGACATCACAAACTAAAAACTAAGACTTACTTCTGTAATCGGGTTTTGGACTCCGATCTTAATGTTACCGTGACTGTATTAGCAAACCGAAAGGTGTGTGTACTTCTAATGAAACACGTGTAAGCGCTGAGCTGGAACCTACTGAAACTAATATATGAAACGATTTAAAGTGTCAATCACATGGTTTGCGATCATTGTCAATCATTTTAATCAGTAATGTTTTGCCAGGGTAGCACTTCCGTTTAAACTTAGCCAGTTACACTGACGTAAGAATTACTTTTAAATTACATGAAAAACCAACATTCCAAATTCCAATTCGAACAGGATGGCGGACCCGCAAGAAAGCCAGCTAGTTCCTCTCTAAATATTAGAATTTATTTTTATCGTATTCATTTATTTACATGCTTAAGCTTTTATATCCGTGAAGCACTGAGTGTCCATGAGAGACACACAGATAATGCAGGCACTTTATCTTATCCTTTTTTGTCCGTATTAACCGGGTTCCACTGCAATACCATATTTTACGGCTTCTGTCTACTGTCACTCTAGTCTCGGCTAGAAATTCGGTGTTACCCTTAATGCAGCTTTATATTAGGCTTAAAAAAGACTTGTTTTGAATAATCTGTCCTTACAACTTTGACAGCAGGTATGGCGCAGTGGTGCCGAGAGCGCTCGCCTCCCACCAATGTGACCTGGGTTCGATTCCGGCAGTTGCCATGTGTGTTGAGTCTTGTTGTTGGTTCTCGCTTGACTTCGAGGGATTTTCTCCAGCTTCACCAGCTTTCCTCCCTCCACATTCCAAATTCCAGTTCGACCCGAGGATGAAAACCAGCTAACGCCGATGTGGCTTCTTCTCTAAATAAAGTAATTTTAAAACAGTCTTGTGAAGGCGCCCTCCATTCGGCGGAAAACTTCCAGTCTCAAAGTGTACTGATAGGCGGTAATATTACTCAACTTACTAGAACTTAGAAAATGGTCCAGTACAGTTAAAATGACGCATTGTAGCACCTGATTTGTGTTTCTCTTCTACAACAGCGAATAAATGAGCGGTAAAGTAACACATTGTTACGGAGGTCGAAATTAGACCGACGACCATGTGCTTATGCCATTTCTTCTTCCAAACCCGTACTACAGCGATGTTAAAATAGGACATTTGTAACCAAAACGAGAACGAATTAAAAGCAAAATCAATACTAAGAGCGATCGAGACGCGAATAAAGAAATCTGCAACCAGATGCATGTCGGAAAAGGACAGACCGTGATTGCTGTACATGAACCCATATAACTGGATGAAGCCAACCGCTGCTACCATAGCCGTTGATTCTCCGAGAATCATCTGAATGCTCATGTCGGCAATAAAGCGCATGCTTCTTGGAGTGCGAAATTTATCAGCGCTCAACATTGCCTCTGCGTCCGCGTTGCGATTAATTTTCTTGTAAATAAAGTACCAGAGATAATCTCGCACAACAATAGTAAGTCTCTCTAATAAGTCCATAGCACCGTGTACGAGGCTCAGTATTATAAACAGTTCAAGGCTCGAGAGCTCTGCCTGCATGATACGGAAAACGATAGCGAACGCGCTATACAAAACGCTTAAAAGCACGTGCGAGTCGCCTGGGTGAAGAAAATCGATTCTCTGTGCCGTCAAACGTACTATGATCTTTGGTATAGCCGTTAAGAGAGGCAGTGCGCCAGCTATTACTGCTCTGTAAGTTTCGTTCTGACGATCATACACTGGAATGACACCATAAGCAATAGCAAGAGCGATTGGAACTCCAAAGGCTAACTGGGCTGCGAGTATCGCTGAAACCTTGATAGTCTTCTTGAGTCTCCGGCGTCTTTCATTTTCGCTGTTGTTAGCAACTTCTCTTCCGACAAGAATTGAATTCATTACGACTATGATTAGAAATAAAGCATTCAACGGGTAAGACATCCAGGGTCTCTTATATATGCCATAAACTTGAAGGAAAAGTCTGTAACAAATGTCCAAAAATGCACCCAGCAAATTGAGGATCAACAAATTGAGTTTCTTTACGAAGGGCCAGCCAAACATTGTGATCATAAGAAGAAATGTCCACATTTGTACCACATATCCTTCTGCAACTTCGGCGCTGACAATGATGGCCTGAATCTTACGTGGAAGAGAGTCCCAATGTCCATTTAACTGTTTATCGTAGCAAAGATCGACGGAATTGAAATCCAAAACCAAAATAAAAATAGCAAGCGAGCCGAGAGTCAAACCTCCAAGAATTTGAATACAGAAGACATCTTTCACGGCCTTCCAAAGCGACATCCACCATTTTGAAGGTCGAGATTTTTTCCAGCCCATTTTGCTATCGTCTCCCGGAGGTGCATCGTACTCCTGAAAAATCGTATCATTGCTGTCGAACCTTTGAAATTCGGTCAAGGGATCCTGGCGCTGTATTAAAGGAGCATCTTCGAGCAATCCCTGACCCTCGTAGGAATCAATCACTCCAGCAGTGAATGTTTCCATGACATAAGCAAATAGACCCTCGGTTGTAAACGACGCCATGAAAGAATTTATTTTTCCAGTTATGAAAAGAGTGAAAGCTGCCCACCTCAGATCACAGAGGAATTGCGAGATCAAAGCGGAAATGTCAGAGTGGAAGATTTTCGCTTACGAGTAGCCTGAAGGCAGGCCTCAGGAGGGGAGGGAAAAGGGAGGGGCTAGCTTTCGAGATTAAAATAGCATACAATTGACAAATAGCATATAATGACATTAAATGGGAGGAAAATAAGGCTTTCTGGAGCAAAAAAACCAAAAGCTTATTGGAATAGATAGGATTACGAGATCTCTGGATGAAAGCACACTATGCAGACATAAGAATTGTAAACATTATCAAGCAACGACTTAAGGATATCGAACTACAAAGATGGTTATTCCTGAATACCGGTTATTCTGATTTCAAAACGATAGACAATTACAAATGTGAAGACTACCTACATCAGGTCACCAATACACGACCGTGACAGAAAAGCCCTAACAAAACTGCGACTTAGCAACCACAAATTAGCCATAGAGACAAGACGTTATTCGAGAACGTCCAAGAAACCTGCAGAAAGAACTCGCCCAATTTGTAAAATAGAAATGAAGGACGAATACCATTTTCTAAATATATGCCCTGCTTACCAGGAAAAACGATGTTCGTTACTAGATTATTTGGAAAAAGAATAAGCAGAATGTCACCTAACAGAATATTCATGTTTCTAACAAATCCCCCTAGCGGAAATGTTAAAATACAAAAAATAATAGCAAAACATATATTCGAATGCTTTGAAAAAAGGAAAGGGGAAGACGGCAAAAAGTAAATACTCTAGGACGTAATTTATTAATAATTTTTCAGCCATGTATATTTTTCTTGTTTGTAATTTTAGTTATTTGGAAATTGTGGTCGATATACTATTTATTGCCCCCGCAGGGTTTTGGCCCAGAGGCCAAAACCCGAGGAGGCATTATAGTCTCCCCCGCGTATACGTAATGTGTGAAATATTGGTGTAGTATGCGAATCAATCCCGCTTTGACAAAACTAGTCGCGCACGGTGGTCCCGGTTAATTTTTCAGTCAGCTCGCAAGGCAATGCTACATGGGTAATTCTTGCAACCACGAACACGAGGAGGAGATCGAGGAAGATATTATTTGCTGCACGAGGAGGAGAGGATCTTTCCAAAATATATTTTAGGGCTGGTATCTGTCATCAAAGTGATTTCTTCACATCTTGAATTTAAAGGTTATTCAGCAGTACGGTTACGGTCATTTCGATACAAAGTCGTTTCGATACAAGTCGTTTCGATACAAATCGAAGTCGTTTCGATGCAAATGTAAAGTCGTTTCGATACGACTTGTATCGAAACGACCGGATACCAGAAGTACCAGATTGAACTTTTTGGTACAGAAGTTGATCTGTGGGACACAAATCAGCAACGGGGTCGACAGACTCGACCCAAACACCACATTATAAAGATCACGTTTATTTGGATCGCCTATTTTTACTGATCTTACGTGGCGTAGAGCCCATGTGATGGCTGGGTTGACTGGCAAGGATCCAAATGTAAAAGTTAATGTTTTGCGGCGTTTTCATTGAGGACAAAAAGCTTGACTTAATTTGCATATATAGCGACTGCAACACGATACTTCTGTTTACATCTCGAAAAATAAATCTCGACTTCTGTTCTGCTTTCGAGATACGTTTGCTCGTAGAGTCCTCGTATATCAAGACAAATTATTTGTTTCAGTATCAAACTAGAACAACAGAGTGGTTTGATATTCTTTCCAGAATGCACTTCGTGAGAGTATTATGTAAAGAGTAGCATGTAATAGAATGAGTTCACACAGAATGTGTTCGTTGTGTTAAATTTGTTGATTCTTTGGATCATATTTATGATAAGATGCCTAAGTTACTTGAACAGTATGAGTGATATAGTTTACAAAAAATATAAAATTTCAGTTCATACATCCTTTAACGCAGTGGAATTTTTATAAGAATTTTATATCCTTGACGGATAAAATAGAAGCGGGGGCAGATTTAGTGCGAACTATTACTAGCTGTATAACTCTCGTTCCCAGGGTCTTTCATCTTACGGCCCCCTGGAGCGAGCGCGGACAAGATTGTGTGACGAGGCTACAGTTGGTAGGGAAAAGGTCAAATTTCTGGCTTGTTTATTTAGTGTCATCCTGGACTTGCTGCACTGGCGTAAAACGACGAAATTGAGTAACCAGGAAGCTACAACCAAGAATTCAAAGCTCATCATGAAATTTCAGCATGGCGAGCCGTTGAAAACCATTTTGAAACCCTGCGAGCGGGCGTTCTTTTCGTTTAAGGTCGCCGAACACAGTTTTCAAGTGCCTATACCCAATTCACCATAACTTTTAAACTATTTAAGCTTTGGCGTCCATTTTTTGCAAGAGTCAAGGTTAACCACAGAAATATTTATTCCCACATTTTAACTAGGGTGTGTGCTGTTGCCATGGCAACGGGGCTGGTTAAAAACAAGGCTTAAATAATGGTTTTTGTTTATTTAAAAAAAAAATCCAGTCGTTAGATTGTTTTCATATTTTGCACACTACGAATTGACATTAAATCCCTTCTGTCAACACTGTTCTAATAAAAGTTTGACACAGATAGTGCGGGTGTTGAGTAAATAAAATGATCGCTCTACTGACAGCATGTTTGTTCTTTGAAATCCTTGCGCACGTGCTAAAAATTGCATCAGCAAAAGCACGCGCGAAAACTGTGTTCGGCCACCTTAAGCCGGAAAAAGAGCACCTGATCAATTTTGAATGAGATGGTGTAAATATAGCCCTCCTGCACAAACTGCCGTTGTCACGCCTGGTTAGCTCAGTTGGTAGAGCGCCGGACTGCCGTGCGGGAGGTTGAGGGTTCGAGTCCCAGTATGGACCAACACAGGGTCATAAAATAACTTAGGATAAAGTGCTGCCTTTGTAATTATATCTGCAAATGGTTGGACGTTCAGGTCTTCTCGGATAAGGAAAAACCGTAGGCCCCCTCTCCTGCATCTTAGATGTTATGGTTAGCCGGGGACGTAAAAGAACCCACACGCTTATTTATCGTAAAGAGTAGGGCATGAAGTTCCCGGTGTTGTGGTGTGGCCTTTGTTATTATACGGAGGCTTGGGGTGGGAAATTCTCGGAGATATTAGCTACGATAAATCCGAGGGTAAATATTCACTCACTCACTATCCTCGCTCCTCCTTCGGCGTTTCTTTGTCTGAACACAGTGATGCAAAGGACCGCAAACGAAAATGCTGCCGGTTTACGTAGGATCTGTAAAGATCTCTTACAGATCCTACATAAACCGGCAGCATTTTCATTTGTGGTCCTTTGCATCATTGTGTTCAGACTGTTCAGTATTTTTGGGGCCGTAGCTCTTTTTAGATCCGATATGCTGCTCATTTTCAGCATTTCTGTGGGGCAGGTTTTGTCTGTCCGCAGTCTCTTTAACGCGACAATGACATGGTATTCTGGATTTGAGTTTCATCTAGGGTCATCACCACATGCATTTAGTGGATGGTTGGCTAACCAGCGCTGCCGATTACGACATTACTTGCTACACCGTGCTGACGAAGACCCAACAAGGTCGAAACAGCTGTCCACGGTTGCAATTCTTGGCTTTCAGTTTGGACTTTATCATGTCGTTGTCCTGTCAGTTAAGCTTTCTACGTAGTATCAGCCTTGCATCATTGCTTTCCAGTATTTCTTTGTCTACCGGCTTCGGAAATCAATTTGAATGTAAATCACGAAGACTTAATATATTGTGACAAAGTTCCTGAATGTTTGTCGCGGGAAGTCACACGATCACGAGTTTGACAAGTTTTCGTAGAAATTTGATTACTTGCTCACTTTATACGTTTCGGGAATTTGAATACAGTAGCTACATACAGTCAACTCTCTCTAAGACGGACACCCGCGGGACCGGTCTCACCTGTCCGTCTTAGAGAGGTGTCCGGCTTATAGAGAGTCCACGTAACATGACCCCAGGAATTTTCAGATTTTAATGCTGAACCTGTGCATAGTGAATACGACAAGTCGAGTCTGTTTCAAGTTTGTTTTAGGTTATTTACTTCGACGAAACCTACAAACTGGAACAAAAACATCATGATTTATAAAATTGAATCTCTTGTCGTATTACAATAAAAAGGGTTAACTAGAGTCCAAACAGTGAACAGTACATTCTGCAAACGGGAACATAACTATCTTATGACTCAGGACTGTCTTTCGCTGCACCAAGTCTAAAAATATATCATTTTTTTCTAAACAAAAAAAACAATTGGCATAAGTTAATAGCGTCATGGCTTTGGTGGGCATGCACTTTAGAAGAAAAGAAACCTCTGATCGTGAATTGTTTCAGGTGCAACAGTTTAAAATCGTCGAAGCTAGCGTTGACTATCGCTGCTTAATTGATACGAGGATTTCATCTTGCAGCGTTGTGGAAGCAAGAAAGCAAGAAAAAAACTGTTTTAGATTACAATACAATACAATACTATTCGGTTGTCACCTCCGAGTTATTTTTGAATGGAAGAAAATGATGACTGATTTAATTTTAATTTTTACTGTATGTATTCCGTCAACAAGATAAGAGCTGTCAATTGAACATCTGCTGTTAAAAAGAGTCAGGTGCCCGGCAGTTTAAGAATTTTTCTTCCCTAAATCGTAATTTGCGGTCACATTCAGCGCCTCGCAAGTGTCCGTTGATCATTTCAAAGTGTCCGTTGTCCGTCTTATGGAGGTGTCCGTCTTGTAAAGAGTTTGGTTATAGGAAAATGACTGACAAACGGCCGGGACCAGCACCAGGTGTCCGTCTTACAGAGGTGTCCGTCTTAGGCCCTGTTCGCACTAAGACGAAAATTTGAGTTTTGCGTCTGCAAAAAATTGAAAATTTTGTAATCACCAATCCTGTTCGCACATGAAGATACCAAATTTTTTAGTGACAGATAACTTGATCAATTTACCATCAAGATGTCGTGAAATGTGTGTCGGTGTCTGTTTCGCGCGAAGTTTCCGGTCGAATTTGTGAATGAAAAATGCTCCCCGAAATGTTTTCATGGCAATTTATTGCCTTTTGCTTTTCATACAGAACTTGTTCTTGCTACATCAACAATTAGTTATAGTTTTGGTTGCTAGGATTCGCCTGTTATGTGGAGGTTTTAATTCAGCAGAGAAGAAGCCAGGAGTACCCAACGACCATTTTTGACTAAATTGTTCCTACAATGTTGTAACCACTAATAGATTGTTTCTACGTCAATCTTCGTTAATATTTAACTTTCCTGGGAAAAAATTACCCGCTCTTCACTGCCAGCAAGCAAGAGTTTCAGAAAACAAAACTCCCAGCCAGCCATCGTGTAAGACGGGTGTTAACCAGCCAGCATAATTTAAAATGCGAAACGACACATATTGCCAGCCAGCGCATAAGGGACTTTGGAGTTTGCCAGCTAGCGGTGGCGTACGTTTTGAGCCAGCCAGCGAGGTTTCGATACATAATTTTTCGAAGGTACTATAAACATCAATAGAAATAAATACTAAAATAATAAATGTAAAAACAACAACAATAATAATAACTAGTAATAACCAAAGGTTAGCAAATGCGGGCGAGGAATTTTTTTTTGCCCATTTGAGGACTAAAAGATTTGGGGGCCTGTAGGACCCTATATGGAAAGGTCGGGTGATTTTGTTTGTCCATGAGCCCCTCCCCAAGGTTTTACTCGCTTTTTCCTCCATTTTGACAGTAACAATAGAGTGATTTGACAAAATCTGTGAAACAGTAACACCAGAGCATTCCACGAGACACTAATCCCATTGTTTGCTTTCCTTAGATTTAGTAATATGCTGTAATTGTTGCTGTTTCACGGCGTAAATAAAAGCACTCTAGGTTATAGAGAATAAGTATTGATCGAGTCAAAATGATTGATTTAACGCAAGTGTGATTTATTTAAGACGGAATACGGCCGGGAAATGCCACAACGCGACAACATGAACAGAAAAGTGGAATCCATGGATTGGTCGGCGCAGCTGCTATGCATGACCTTCACGTGATCCAAGGTCCAAATGTTACACGTGATGCGCGTGAGAAAATAGCATTCTTTGCATTCCATGCATTCGTGGCGGAAGACTCAAGATTTCAGCAAAATCGAGTCAGGGCCAAACTATACAACTGCGGCGCATTCGTTTGTAAAAGCAACGTTGAGATTAGGATTGCGGGCTCCTTTTGTCGCCCGCAATAATGAGAATCATAATAATAATAATGATAATGATAATGATAATGATAATGATAATGATAATGATAATGATAATGATAATGATAATGATAATGATAATGATAATGATAATGATAATGATAATGATAATGATAATGATAATGATAATGATAATAATAATAAAAATAAGCAGTACTCACAGTTTCTCGAAATAGAGGTCCTCGCTGAAATTTGCACTTGGGGAGTAGTTGCAGGGCGATGTTAACCATAACCATAACCATGAGACGTAAACACGTAACAACGCTATGAACGGTGAGCCAAAATTATCGACTGAGCTACAATGTCAGTATGGTTCTTCCCTCCCTCAGTATTGCACTATAACAATTCGGAATTTAAGCGAAATACGAATTGCAAAGTCATAGCATCAAATTTGCTGTTTCAATGAAATGGGACTGAATCCAGTCCACCCAGTCGTTAGGGTTAGGGTTTAAGTTTGAAGTTTCTAACAATAGCCATGGATAATGGTTGTACGTCGTCAGACAATCACCGCAAAAGTTTCACACCAGAACTGGTGCAAAGTTTCACAGCAAAAGCCATGTTTGTATGTCGTCAGACAATCGCCGCAAAAGTTTCACACCAGAACTGGTGCAAAGTTTCACAGCAAAAGTCATGTTTGTATGTCGTCAGACAATCGCCGCAAAAGTTTCACACCAGAACTGGTGCAAAGTTTCACAGCAAAAGCCATGTTTGTATGTCGTCAGACAATCGCCGCAAAAGTTTCACACCAGAACTGGTGCAAAGTTTCACAGCAAAAGTCATGTTTGTATGTCGTCAGACAATCGCCGCAAAAGTTTCACACCAGAACTGGTGCAAAGTTTCACAGCAAAAGTCATGTTTGTATGTCGTCAGACAATCGCCGCAAAAGTTTCACACCAGAACTGGTGCAAAGTTTCACAGCAAAAGTCATGTTTGTATGTCGTCAGACAATCGCCGCAAAAGTTTCACACCAGAACTGGTGCAAAGTTTCACAGCAAAAGTCATGTTTGTATGTCGTCAGACAATCGCCGCAAAAGTTTCACACCAGAACTGGTGCAAAGTTTCACAGCAAAAGTCATGTTTGTATGTCGTCAGACAATCGCCGCAAAAGTTTCACACCAGAACTGGTGCAAAGTTTCACAGCAAAAGCCATGTTTGTATGTCGTCAGACAATCGCCGCAAAAGTTTCACACCAGAACTGGTGCAAAGTTTCACAGCAAAAGCCATGTTTGTATGTCGTCAGACAATCGCCGCAAAAGTTTCACACCAGAACTGGTGCAAAGTTTCACAGCAAAAGTCATGTTTGTATGTCGTCAGACAATCGCCGCAAAAGTTTCACACCAGAACTGGTGCAAAGTTTCACAGCAAAAGCCATGTTTGTATGTCGTCAGACAATCGCCGCAAAAGTTTCACACCAGAACTGGTGCAAAGTTTCACAGCAAAAGTCATGTTTGTATGTCGTCAGACAATCGCCGCAAAAGTTTCACACCAGAACTGGTGCAAAGTTTCACAGCAAAAGTCATGTTTGTATGTCGTCAGAAAATCGCCGCAAAAGTTTCACACCAGAACTGGTGCAAAGTTTCACAGCAAAAGCCATGTTTGTATGTCGTCAGACAATCGCCGCAAAAGTTTCACACCAGAACTGGTGCAAAGTTTCACAGCAAAAGTCATGTTTGTATGTCGTCAGACAATCGCCGCAAAAGTTTCACACCAGAACTGGTGCAAAGTTTCACAGCAAAAGTCATGTTTGTATGTCGTCAGACAATCGCCGCAAAAGTTTCACACCAGAACTGGTGCAAAGTTTCACAGCAAAAGTCATGTTTGTATGTCGTCAGACAATCGCCGCAAAAGTTTCACACCAGAACTGGTGCAAAGTTTCACAGCAAAAGCCATGTTTGTATGTCGTCAGACAATCGCCGCAAAAGTTTCACACCAGAACTGGTGCAAAGTTTCACAGCAAAAGCCATGTTTGTATGTCGTCAGACAATCGCCGCAAAAGTTTCACACCAGAACTGGTGCAAAGTTTCACAGCAAAAGTCATGTTTGTATGTCGTCAGACAATCGCCGCAAAAGTTTCACACCAGAACTGGTGCAAAGTTTCACAGCAAAAGTCATGTTTGTATGTCGTCAGACAATCGCCGCAAAAGTTTCACACCAGAACTGGTGCAAAGTTTCACAGCAAAAGTCATGTTTGTATGTCGTCAGACAATCGCCGCAAAAGTTTCACACCAGAACTGGTGCAAAGTTTCACAGCAAAAGTCATGTTTGTATGTCGTCAGACAATCGCCGCAAAAGTTTCACACCAGAACTGGTGCAAAGTTTCACAGCAAAAGTCATGTTTGTATGTCGTCAGACAATCGCCGCAAAAGTTTCACACCAGAACTGGTGCAAAGTTTCACAGCAAAAGCCATGTTTGTATGTCGTCAGACAATCGCCGCAAAAGTTTCACACCAGAACTGGTGCAAAGTTTCACAGCAAAAGCCATGTTTGTATGTCGTCAGACAATCGCCGCAAAAGTTTCACACCAGAACTGGTGCAAAGTTTCACAGCAAAAGTCATGTTTGTATGTCGTCAGACAATCGCCGCAAAAGTTTCACACCAGAACTGGTGCAAAGTTTCACAGCAAAAGCCATGTTTGTATGTCGTCAGACAATCGCCGCAAAAGTTTCACACCAGAACTGGTGCAAAGTTTCACAGCAAAAGTCATGTTTGTATGTCGTCAGACAATCGCCGCAAAAGTTTCACACCAGAACTGGTGCAAAGTTTCACAGCAAAAGTCATGTTTGTATGTCGTCAGAAAATCGCCGCAAAAGTTTCACACCAGAACTGGTGCAAAGTTTCACAGCAAAAGCCATGTTTGTATGTCGTCAGACAATCGCCGCAAAAGTTTCACACCAGAACTGGTGCAAAGTTTCACAGCAAAAGTCATGTTTGTATGTCGTCAGACAATCGCCGCAAAAGTTTCACACCAGAACTGGTGCAAAGTTTCACAGCAAAAGTCATGTTTGTATGTCGTCAGACAATCGCCGCAAAAGTTTCACACCAGAACTGGTGCAAAGTTTCACAGCAAAAGCCATGTTTGTATGTCGTCAGACAATCGCCGCAAAAGTTTCACACCAGAACTGGTGCAAAGTTTCACAGCAAAAGTCATGTTTGTATGTCGTCAGACAATCGCCGCAAAAGTTTCACACCAGAACTGGTGCAAAGTTTCACAGCAAAAGTCATGTTTGTATGTCGTCAGACAATCGCCGCAAAAGTTTCACACCAGAACTGGTGCAAAGTTTCACAGCAAAAGCCATGTTTGTATGTCGTCAGACAATCGCCGCAAAAGTTTCACACCAGAACTGGTGCAAAGTTTCACAGCAAAAGCCATGTCTGTATGTCGTCAGACAATCGCCGCAAAAGTTTCACACCAGAACTGGTGCAAAGTTTCACAGCAAAAGTCATGTTTGTATGTCGTCAGACAATCACCGCAAAAGTTTCACACCAGAACTGGTGCAAAGTTTCACAGCAAAAGTCATGGTAACGTTGAATGTCGTCAGAAAATCACTGCAAAAGTTTCACAGCAAAAGTCATGGTCGTACTGTTTCAAGTTAAAGTTTTAATTGTAATAACACTTTTTTTGTACTAATATATCGTGAATATATCATACTGTAAAGCTTAACTTTTTTGTTTGGTAATAAAGCTTGTTGTTGTTGTTAAATTCTTAATCCTCCGTAGTTTGAAACCAGAATTATATCTTATAGGCCAATCAGCAAAGTACAGATTTCATTAATCAAAATTGATGTGCTCATTGCTTAGTACAAACGTAATCTGGTAGTCTTATTGCGAAGACTGGTTCAGGCATCTTGAAGTTCTGCGAAGACATTTGAAACCTGTAAAAAGGAACGTATGAACAAAGTGAGATTTTTCAACGAGGACCACAGGGGTCAAGTACTGAATTGTGTACTACACTTTCATTAACTGTTTCTTTTAACTCGGAGAATTAAAAATGAAGTCTTAAAATTTCTACACCCGGCAACCTCTTCCATAAACATCTTGCCCTACATGTAGGAAGAAGTTCTTGTTTAGTTCAAAATCCCATTGCAGACATAACGTCTAATAGCAGTCAAGTCTTATCATAACGATAATGTGCTGATTATAATTTACTAGTTTCTTCCACCTAAAACAGCTTAACAGCTTATTCACAGGAATTTTTTTGAGTACTTTTTGGAATTATTTGACAAAATTTATAATTATTCAACTCGTCATTTCAGAAATATATTACCAACGTAACTAGTTTTGTGTTGCCTGCGACTGAATAAAGTCGCTTCTGATCGCTCTCCGTCACTTCCCTGTCGCTGAGACCTTTCACTGTGGCTATTTTACGTAGACTACGAGTAGTCTCTCTTTCGCTTAGTCCGTCGTGCGTGATACAACTCGAGAAGCGTCATAATAACTAGGAAAAAAATTAATAACTAGGAATCTAATACCTAAATGTCTCATAACATGTGAAAGTTAACGTTTAAAAACTCTATGAATCTATTGAGACCCTATGCAAAAATGGCTGCCTTTAAATTATTCTTTTGTTCGTATTCAAAATAACCTCACTAACCTCGTTCGGGATAGCAAATTCTTTAAATTTTTGTCTTAAAAAAAGGGGGTTAGTGAGGCTAATGCAAATACAAACAAAAAAAATAAGTTAAAGGCAGCCATTTTTGCATAGGGTCTATAGACAGCTCTGTACTGGAAAGACCGCTGACCGGTGGCTGTTCTGAACAAAGGGATATTTTCACTGTTGTGGATTTCGTGTCACGCGAACGGAAGCTTGGTCCCTGGTAACTAACTTAGATGTAAGGTAATCAGGGGGCGCAACCCGTCATGCATTTAAACGCAAAAACAGTGTCTCTTAGATTTACTACTCGTAGTCTACTATATATACTATATACGCGATCTAGCTGTTATTAGGCGGACTGATCAGTGTTCATTTCATCGCTTGTCTCTGTGCACAACATTTCTGATTTCTTTTTGTTGAGTAATTTTAAGAAAACCAAAGCTTACGCAAAATCCAAAATTAATTAATGGTGTCCCTAATTCGGTTTGTTTTTTTTTGTACTAGCTTGAAACAGAGGTCACCAATGCAAGGGAATAAAACCACTTCATTGCTTTGAAACCTTGCTACAAAATCATGACATAATGACCCAGTGATGACTTAGGTACTTAACAACAATGCCGCTACATTCACCTAGCCTGTGAGCAGGTAGAGCGAAGCCACGAGACGAGACTGTGAGCCTGCTCTGATCTCAGCAATTTTTTCATTTCCACCCCAGAATCCGCAGAAAAAAAACAAGCCAACTTATTTTCACCGGAAGTAGGAACTTTGACACCTCAGATCTCTCGGAATTTCATAACAACATGCAGTCGTTGTTGATAAAGTCTTGCCGAAGAAAAACCGTCTATGTTTATGTCTAGAAAGGACACACACTTGATTCCAAGCAAGAGATCATCGAGGTGTTCACCTTGATGATCTCTTGATTCCAAGTGATCTTTCTTTGGCAATCTGATCTTGACAGGCGGCAATTTTTAACATTTATTAACAGATTAAGGGCCTGTCCAGAAGCGGAAACAGTTGGAATTTTCTTACAATTGGCCAAACGCAAACCGAAATTTGTCTCTTGACAATTTTTGTTTTGTAAGCTAACATCCGCACTAGAGGAAATTTGTACTTTGCAGCAGTTGGTCAGAATGAGCGATGTTTCTCTCAGCCTGATCGCACTCTGAGAGAAAGAACAATTCCTTTACAACAAATTATTGACAAGAAAAACACTTCAATGTTTATATTTTAGTCAAGTCTGTCAAGTTTTTACCTGGGAAAAATTTTGTCGGCAGTGCTTTAGAGAAATTCCCTTCCGGAGCTCGGTAGGCTCGATTTCCGCCGCTCTCTCGTGTCTGGTCTACCCTCCCCGAGAAGAGACGGCTGGACGCGTGAGCTGCAAACCATGTCTGTGACGTAAATTGATAATTAAAATTCTTGCGGCGCTTCTGGTTACCAGAAATGTCATCTAATGACAATCATTGGCGGGTCCACATTACGCCTACGGCTCGTAACATTTGTACATGTGCCGTTTTCGCCACCTCTTCTTTTAATTTTGGCCTTCCAACCTATTTTGTTTCACACTATTGTTACAGAAGGGCATTACATGCCGTTTTCTACAGAAGAGTTTGTAAAAAGAAAGTAGAGCAGAGCTGTTTGACTGTGGTGTGGCAAATGACATGTCAAAGGTCACGCATGTGTTTGCTTGCATCGTGTTGACACCATAGTTTTGTTTTGCTAGTTCAGTTTGCTTTGCTTCATTTAAACATTTAATTTTGTCTGGCTTCGCCAGAGGCTGGTGTCACTTTCCTCCAAGAAGACTACCGTACACATCAATTTGCTTGAGTGTTTTTTCCTGAGATCGATGTTTGCGTTTATCCCTCTCTTTGTTGACTTTGTTCGTTATCTGACATTCTGGCACCACATGATTCAAATAATGAAATATAGATTCTCACGCAAAAAGTCTGTTGACTATTTTGTGTGTTGTATATGCCGCTATGGAATAGATCAGGCATTATTTCATCAGTTGAAGGTATTTGGTTAGATGTCCCGCTATCGCGATCGCTTTTCGTATCGCAGAACTTCTTTGCTACTGCGAGAAAGATAATTCATGCAGCCTGCTCGATTCAGGCAGGGAGATTTTTTATTGGTCGAGATTAACAATACTAAGGTCCACGAGTCCAGCCGTGAGTTCGGGGGAGGAGCGCGGGCTCCTTTCCCGGACAGCGGCTGGTAATCGAGCCTAGAGCTCGGTCAAGACCCGACAAATCATCTGCATTTGAGCGTTCGCGATAAGAGAAATGGACAAATTGCCTAAATAAAGAAGTCTTGCGATATTGCGGATAGCTCATAAAGCCGCCTTATATGGTTTTTTTCACCACTGCAAACAAAAGAAAATTTGAAAATTTCACCTTAATGATTTGAATTAAGAAAGGTTGCATCGGGGTATTCAGTACGGTATTCAGCGAAACGAAACGAAACGAAACGAAACGTTATGCCGCACGCGTAAGCAGAACAAACATAAAATTCTCTTACCGCTTGCGATCTTCAAAGATCAGAAAGATATCTGGCCAGTAGCCCAACGCCTTCCACAATTATGACCGCAACTGAAGGACGTTTCCCGCCTCTCGGCCGAGAACCTGTAATCCACAGGATCTAAAGGGAGAGTATATTTGAATAAATCTTAGTTTTGAATTTCTTCCACTTAAACAACGAATTGCATAATCATTTTTTTTAGCTTCTTGTCCTCCATGAAACAAAACCTTAGGCCAAAATGAGACGTGTGCAAAATATTACAAACAACGTTGACAAATAGCTGCAACGGAAAATTCCAGCGCGCGCAATTACAGAGAGTACAGGAAAGAAAGACCTTAATATGCTCCTCTTACGTTATACATTATTCAACGAAGAGACTATGCGTCTTCTATCAGCAGAGAATTGTCTTGAAAAAAACATTTTCCTGAGGTTTACGGCACTGTGCATAAGTGATGTTTACTAAACTGACTAGATCAGACAACAAACGTAACATTTCGCTTACCTTTTGGCTGACTTCACAGATACGGATCGATCAGTGGCCAGTAGCTGCTAAAACTTAAAACTTGAACCAAACAAACAGGAAGTTTCTTCCATGCTACCATAAGATGTATGTAACACGAAAAGCGAAACCGAGCAAACAAGA
>JAHPZR010012425.1:0-42500 GCA_019787425.1 Platygyra sinensis | reverse complement strand
CGCTTTCCATGTACGTCAGGGGACGCTTGTTGAGGTGTCGTTCGGTATCCATCACTACAGCTTCAACTTGCGCGTACTCTAGGTGTGTTCTCCCCATTGTCTTGTACAAGGTTCTCTTCACCTCTTTGATTAGCCTTTCGTATAATCCTCCCCACCACGGCGATCGTGATAAGTTGAACTGCCACATTATCTTCTGTTGCGCTAAAAGGTATTGCAGCGCTTCACTCTTGCGAATCTTCCTGATCCAGGTGGCTGTGGTTTTGAAGACGGCTGCATTGTCCGACACGATGCGTTTTGGTCTGGTACGGCGTGTGATGAATCCGTTGAGCTTTCTCTGGAATTCCCCTGCTGTTTGGGATTTATTCATCTCTAAGTGAACCGCTCGTGATGTTGCACATGTGAATATCAAGATGTGACACTTGCCTTGCTCTTTCTTGGAAATCTTGCAACTGAGAGGTCCTGAGAAATCGATTCCTGCGGTCTCAAATGGTCTCCCACATTCTGTGCAGAATGGTGGTAGTGCAGCTGTTTCTGTTGGCCCATATGGCCGAGTGCTAAACACTTTGCACAAGTAGCAGCTATTGATTAACTTCTTCACCTTTGATCTCAGTTGAGGTATCCACCACTCCTCTCTCACTGCTGCTTCACCTTTGATCTCAGTTGAGGTATCCACCACTCCTCTCTCACTGCTGCCATGTGCTTGCGACTCCTATGATGATATGACGTCTGAGCTTGTCTCAATGCACGTCGGTTGGTAACCAGGGATCCTCCCCTTGCATTTGAAAATACCACTGTCTTCTTCTGTTACTAACATCCAACCGGGGCTCTTGATATCTGGTTCCACTCCTGCCTGCTCCGTCGTTATCTATCAGTCTCTTGCGTAACTCAACTCCTCGGTCGTCAACGGTCTCGTTCTCTTCTTCGATTTGTGTTTCTTGGTGAGTGAGTTATGTTTGACTCGTAGTGCCCACGCAGTCATTAGGAAGGTTCTCTAGAGTTTGCGCCTAGCACTCATCACGCTCCTTCTTCGCTCAATAAAGCGTTTCTTCCGTTTCTGACCTGTGTTCTTCGCTAACGCTTTCCGTTTTTTCTAACTCCGGTTGTTTTGGCCGCTCCTCCTCCTTTAGAAACCACTCCGGCCCCTCAAACCACTGTCCTCTCTGCATCTTTTCTAGTGAGGCGCCACGGCTTCCTACGTCTGCCAGGCTCCTTTCAGTTGGGCAATATCTCCACTCGATTCCCGTCTCTTGGGTGATTTCAGCAATTTTCGTTACTCGATTGGATACGAATGTTTTCCATGCTCTTCCTGGGTTTCAGATCCAGAGTAGCGCAACCATGCTGTCCATCCACTCGCTCACTGAAGTAATAGGATGCCGCTTCAGTGCTGTCAGTAAATTTTTCACCATGTTTGCGGCCATCTGGCCGCTTAACAGTTCTAGTCTTAAAATCCATGTGGTACGTTTTGAAATCCTTGACTTTGACGTGAGCAGCACCTTCACAAAACCTGTTGAGTGCTCCACTACAGCAATGGCCACCGCTGAACACGCTGTGTTGCTGGCATCCGCGAAAACGTGGAGTAGTACAGCCTTTATCTTGTTGATGTCTCTGGCTACACTCCTGGGCACTTCGATGTTCCTCAGCTGACTACTCCACTTGAGCCAATGTCGCGCATTGACACTGTTCACTTCAGTGTTCCAGCCAAACTTTTCATCGCATGCCTCCCTGTAAATTCGCTTGCCCTCCACCATGGTTGGTGAAATTACGCCGAGTAGATCATATATACTTAAGAGTTGACTGAGTATGGATCGTTTCGTTGGTGTTCGTTCACCCTGTATGTGTGCTTGGATCTTTAGCGCATCCTCCCACTTGTCCCACGCGAGTCCAAGCAACTTGGCTAGATTGTCCTCATCGTCTAATTCTGGGATGTTGGACTTCCACCTGTGTACTGGAACCTGCCGCCTTCAAGATACTCAGTTAATTCTTGTTTGAACTCCTTTAGCTCCTCCACGCCATTTCCGATTTTCATGAGATAGTCCACATAAGTGTTTTCTTTTAGCGCTTGGACAGCATCTTGTAACTCTGGTGGCTGCCTATTGAAATGATACTGAAGGGTAGCCCCAAGCATGAAGGCACTAGCTTCTGCTCCGAAGGGCACTCTTGCAAAACGCAAATGATCCTCTCTGCCGTTTATGTTGAACAAGAAGCGAAACGCATCTCTGTCCTCATCTTTGATTGTAATTTGTAGGAACACCTTTTGAAGGTCCGCCAGCGGCATGTCTTTTGACATTCGCGTTCTAATCAAGATGTTCCACAGTACCGGTTGTAGAGGTGGGCCGGTGAACATGCATTCATTCACACTGTTGGCAAGTGGATGGGGTCTCGCGCTAGCGTCGAACACTATTCTCACCTTGGTTGACGTTGCTTCAAAAAGCAAACCGCCAGAACGTAAAACTCGCCTAAATGGCTCTAAACCACCTCCAGTACCCCAGAGACACCAAAATAATGCAATGTAACCAGGAGGTAAGCCATTTTTATTGAAATTATTCTTCACAGGTAGCATTTAGAGCAATTTTCAAAGCATTCCCATACATTGTCTTATAAACGGCTAAAATCGTAACGCAATCGTCAACAGACTAATGTCACGTATTAATCGTATTCAACGTCTGGGCCGCCTGTGTTCGCTTTGCACGCAAGCGCCATCACACTGTAATCGTCGTTTTCAACAGCTCATCGCCTTCTAAGTAGAACTTAAATTTGTCAATCTCTTTCTTGAGTTTCTTCTCGAGATGTTGTTCTTGTTCTGAGACGTCCGTCTTCTCTTGGTCAAAATTCCTTTGTCCGAGTCTTCCGTGTTTGTACGAGGCCTTGAGTTGAAAATTTCACCCCTTTTCTTCCGGAATATCCTGGTCCCGGCACCACTTGTGTCCCGTAGTTGTACGGCAAACAAAAGCACTTACGATGTACAGACAATTTCCCGCTTTAATACCGAAAATGAAACAAAAAATTACACTGATAACTGGTCTCACGATCCTCGTGTTGTTTGCGTTGTGTCTCCTCAAAAACCTCCCTATTTCACAAAACTTCTCTAGGGGAGACGTTGGGATTTTCGGTTTTGCGGATTTGGCCAATTTTTGGTTCGGTTTCCCGGTTTTCGCTTTTAAAATCGCGGTTTTTCTGTTTTGGAGCTTTGTGCGGTTTGCGGGTTTTCTCCAATTTTGTCTTTGGTTGTCGGTTTTTGTCAACAATGATGGCGGTTTTCGGATTCTTCTGCCCAATGCATTTTACGGTTTTCTGGTTTTTCTAAGGAAGTTACACCTCGCAGCCACGCTAAAACTGTAATTCCAAGGGACCACTTACAGTTAGAGGAATCCATGACAAGCCTAATCTCTTAAGGACGTTCGCGCGAAAATTTTCTAACATTGATTTTTTTCTAAAAATTTTACCATTGAAAGATGATGAGTTAGTGATGTCAGAAATGTAAAAAAAAGGGGGGGTCATCGACTTCGTTTCAGAGAGAACATGCCCAGAAGAACACCTAAATCTGAGTAAATCGGGCTTCAAAAGCGAAAAATACCAAAGTGGCTGAAAGTCCCAAAATATTGCAGTTAGAGCTTTGAAGGGAAGTGTTCTCTGCCAAATATGGTTTAAATGGACCTTTTAAGAGAATTTAGTCAACTGGTGAGGGTATTCAAAGAACAAGTTCGCATTTAGCGACCATGGTTTCACGCGCCTTGCAGCCGCAAGATGACAGAATTCCATGTCCCGTGGACAGAAATCTTCATTTTTTTTAACTTCCCACATTGATTTTTTGTTCATTTTTGGACGATGTGGAGATAATTGTAAATTAAATCTGTTTCTGAGAAGAAAAGTAGGGGTCACCGAACGTTCAAGATCGTTAAAGCCAATCAAAGATTTAGCAATGGGCACCTGCCCTATCTTTGTTCATTTTACTACTTAGCGCGCGCGCGCGCGATGCATGACGTGGCATGTGAATTTCGTGCGCAGTAAGGGTGCGCAGTAACAATTGGCGCGAACGTCCTTAAGCAGCCGTTATTTGGGTCGTAACGGTTGCCAAGCAGCCCGGAGGAGGAGCATGGGTTAATTTTTGCTGGGTATGTGCCGCTGGCCTCTCAGAACCCCTGCCCCATTGTAGTCTATTCTGTGGTCAATTATATACTCCATCTTAGTCACTTTTGGGTAAATATGTAATTTTCGCGATCCAAACTTCGTCGCGTTCTATTTAAGTATGTACCTTATATTGAATAAGACACTACATTTTTATCCACAGAGCAAAAATTCTGGTACGTTTGCTAGCCGTAAATATGAAAAACTGTCTTACCCCACAAATCAGAAAATGTGCGACCCCATTCTAGTAACTCTATTGAAAATGGGACCCCATGATAGTCAATCCAGTCGTGAAATTGCGACCCCATCCAGCGGCACATCCCCATTAGCCTTTAATAAGGAAGAACTCCCCCCGGGCCAACCTGTCTATGAAAAGTTCAATATGACATCAAAGCAAAAGACTGCAGTGGACTATCGAGTTTCTATAGCTCGAGTTGTCTCCCCTTTCTGTCTTGGGAATAACATTGCCGGCTCACTCGCTGTGTCCACGTGGAGTAAAAGCGAAGATCACTAAGTAGAAAATAATGTTAAAAATTTCCAATCTTGATAGCAGTCAATGCTCGCGCTCTGACTGGTCAATTACCTGTCATTTATTGTGCCAGAAAACTCAGAAGTTTCGTGCGTCTTCTGAATTATTATTAAAAATCAATTCTTCTCGTGTTCTTTCAACATCCCGCAGGGCTATTCATCTTATAAACGTGTAGTCCATCCATTAAACAAAACAGTCATAATAAATTTGTGTACCTATAAATGTGTGATTCGCGAAGGTTACACATACACAGCTCGAATCCGTCTATTTTAAGAAGGGAGGAAAACCGGCAAAAAATCCCCCGAAGTCATGTTGAGACCGACTTAAACGAGGGGCGCACAATTAACGTTAGCGGCTGACTCCGTAAGACGTACAGCGCAGAAAATTTCCTGATGGTCAACTCCGTCCAACAGGAGTTAACCTTCGGTGAACTAACAGGAATCAGTGTTTTTCTCTGAGCGAGTCGTACGCCTACAATTATTGGTACATTATTTATGGACACATTGACGTTACAGTCTTTTATTAGTGCGTGAAACATTTGTTCAATTCATCTTTAAACTGAGCTATAAAATCACTCAGTCGAGGGCAGGTCAATTTGTTTGGCTCATGCGTCCCCGTGAAAGGAATGATCAATATAAAAAAAATTCTTGAATTTATCTGTAAACTGCTCTTGACAAGCATAAATTTCTTTCATTCATCAATTCCTTTCATGGTTAAAATATGTTGGTGAGGACTGCATTGGAATCGCAGATGTCTCTGGGTTGGAATCGTGTTTAAGTCACCTGAGTTTATCGAGAAAATTGCTTAAATTGTCCAGCAAGTGTGAGGATCATTTCTTCAATTCGTGAAGGTGAATGTCACTTAGAGACGTTGGATCTTTAAATTGAATCTTTTGAAAGCTAAATCCATCTCCTTCTAAACGAGAGCATGTAGCATCAGTCCCGGGCATCAGTCGTGTCTTGAACCTAAACCTATACTCAAGACACGTGAGGGTGATGAGGGTGGCCAAGAGTTTATGCGTGACCCGGGGCGTAGCCACGATTTTCAAAGGGGAGAGGGGGGCCAAACTGTGATCAAACAGAGAGTACTCGCTTTTTCTCGACCTGAATATTGTAGGTTATTTGCTTTAAAAAGGCTTTAAAGGAGGGTCACGGGCATCCCACGACCCCCACTAGCTAAGCCCTTGGTGACGTGTGATTCAGAAAACTATACGACGAGTGAAATTCACTTAAAGAGCAGGCAGACTGTTTCGTGAATTTGTGAATGTACGTGATCATTATGTGATTACAACAGATTGTTTTATTTGCTGGGAATTAATTTTGGCGATTGACGCAAAGTCCGGGACAAATCGCTGAAAATATTTTGTTTTTACCGAGTATATGCAATGGGAGTACATATTTTCAAACAGTACTACAGTGTGCGTACCCTTAGTAAAACTAGTAAAACAGATCACTTTTCTTTGTCATTCGATTACATTAATATCTGCATTGACTGATTGTTCCAAAGGGTCTTGAAAGGAGCAGATGAGAAATGACTTTGAAAACAAAACAACATTTTAAATTTTTTTTATAAGATATGTTTCGACATACTTATGCCATCTTCAGTTGTGATGAGTTTTAGATGGATGAATTGATACAGTATTCACATACTTACAATGAAAATTAAATTAACTGGCTTAGATACTTAGATGGTTATCGCCCCGACAAAGCCGTGAAAAATGAAAAAAGTTAATTAAAACTGAAAAACCAGCGAGACTGAACAAAATGAGAAAGGCCAAAATGTTGTAGTTGTTGGTTAAAAGCAGGTTTGTTCCATTTGATATGCAAAGCTGCTTTTATTTAATTTTGAAACGCGAGTTGGCTGAGTATAATATTGTCAACAGGAGCCATAATCAGGGACGGAGACCGTAAAGGAGCGCGCGCCATTTCTAGTATTGGGGTTAGCCCCATGATATGGGACAATTTTTCAATTTTTAGAACAAATTGCGCCATCGCCTGCGGCACACACGCGTACATTGCTGCGAGGATTTTCGCGGATGTCGCGCAGGGGAAATGGCGTCCGAAATTCCCGAAAGCGTTTATGCTTTTGGCCCACAACTCAACGCCTTTATGGTTGTTGGAATTTTGCTTGAGTATTTTCGCCGTAAGTTACTCCAGTTTGAGTGAAGACAGTGCCGAATTTAGGTATGTCCCGCTTTATATCGCTGACCAAGTTGAGTTCCGCTGCTCCTTTTACAAGGACTTCGCATTACTCCAACCTAAATTTCACATATGAAGAAGATTAACGGTTTTTCCACAACACAGAAAAAAAGCTAGTTGGATATGTTTGGATATAGCAGCGTTTAGACCCAATAAGTGACTATAGGTTTATGTCCGTGGATGCTGCTTAGTTTTGTCGATGAATAAGAGCACCCGCGCCGATGCGTGTTTTGCACTAGTAAAACATGACAGATTGGACTTCGCACTTTGGTGTGAAAGCGTACATCGAACTCATATACAGCTGTTTCGACAAAGGTTGTACGTCCCACCAAAGTGTAAAAGCGTTCGCGACAATACCGATTGGCATTATGGGTAGTAAGAGTTTGGTTTTGGCTGGATTGAGGTTCAAGGTGATTCAGCAACAAGGAACGAGAAAGAGGAATACGCACTTGTGCTGTTTCCTTTCACCACGCTGAAACATCCTGGGTTCAGATATATGACGCGCATCCCAAGACCTACGGTCTCCGTCCCTGATTAATAATGGCTCCTGATTGTCAACCATTCAGTGGAGCAAAACAAGCTTTTGATGACGTAAGATGTTTGTATACGTGAGAGACCTTGTCCGAAACAAGGTGCTCACATACACGAGTAGAGATATGACGAGTGGTTTCGCTAATGTAATTGGTATTATACATCAAGCAGAAGTAAATTTATACACCAAGTTGAGCAGAGACCCTGTAGCACAAAGAGGCCCTGTGGCACAACCCTGACAGATTGTACTGATTATTATACATTAAACTCTCTAACTGTTTTCGAATGGGCCGAATGCGTACAGTGAATTTTCGAAATCAGCGCTTGTCCCGTCATAACTGCAAATTATACAATAATCATGTCAACGACACTCAAGGTCACGTGTAATCATGTCTTGTATGTCCGTAGTGCATGAGTTCTTAGGGTAATCATGTCAACTTCGTGCAATTCGTGTTGCTTGCCCTAAGTGAAGAAGCCGAAACATGACTTCCAAATTTTTTGCGTTCAATGTATAATGAAACAATTATTAGATTTGGTTTTTGTGATATCCAGAGTAATCAATGTCTCAGTAAGGGCTATCAGCCTCAGCCTTCGGCTTCAGCTGATAACCCTTACCTCGCCCTTGATTGTTCTGGTTATCACAAAAATCTCATCCAATAATTAACAACTATTCACCGAAGTGGAGGTGGCTAGCGGTGGATATTTACCGAGCCGCGAAGTGGCGAGGTAAATATCCAACGCTAGCCACCGACACTGAGGCGAATAGTTGTTTTAGTATATACTAAAACAGTGAGATAATACAAGCCACAAAAAATTAATTTGGATGATTTCTTCACTTGTCAGGGATGCAAATCGGGACGCCATTTTATCCCGAGTTGTTCGGAGGTAAATAGCACAGGATATTCGGAGTTTGAAGAGCCAATCAGTGCACGTGTTTAACACTATAGACTGTTTTAGTATATACTAATTGTTTATTATCGGAGGCAAAATCATTATCAGCTGATGCATTGTCTTTATCAATTCAATCTTTGCCTTTCAAACAGCCTTCCTCAGAAGCACTTTCTGTCTCACAGTTGAAAGAAACAGACAAGCTAATTGAAAAGGAATAACTTCTTAAGGGAAAAATGCTTTGTGATAATTTATTTCTGCAGAATCGTATTTTTACAGATTTCTGGAAAAATAACAAGGATTGTAAACATGAAAGCCTGAGAGGGGACACTTCGTGCACCTTCCCTGATGGAGCTACCTGGAGGGAACACTTTGTGCACCTTACATGATGGAGCTACCTGGAAGGAACACTTTGTGCATCGTACATGACGGACCTACCTGGAGGAACACTTCGTGCACCTTACATGATGGTTCTACCTGAAAAGGACACTTTGTGCACCCTACATGATGGAGCTACCTGGAGGGGACCATTCGTGCACCTTACATGAAAGACCTACCTGAAGAGGACACTATGTGCACATTACATGATGGAGCTACCTGGAGAGGACACTGCGTGATTCTTACATGACGGACCCACCTGAGGAGGACACTTCGTGCAACTTACATGACAGACCTACCGAGAAGGGACACTTCGTGCACTTTACATGATGGAGCTTCTTGGAGGGGACACTTTGTGCAACTTACATGACGGACCTACCTGAAGAGGACACTTTATGCACCCTACATGATGGAGCTACCTGGAGAGGACACTTAATGCATCTTACATGACAGACCTACTTGAAGAAAACACTTTGTGCACCCTACATGATGGAGCTACCTAGAGAGGACACTTCGTGTATCTTACATGACGGACTTAGCTGAAGAAGACACTTCGTGCAACTTACATGGCAGACCTACCTGTAGGGGACACTTCGTGCACCTTACATGATGGAGCTTCCTGGAGGGGACACTTCGTGCATCTTACATGATGGAGCTTCCTGGAGGGGACACTTCGTGCAACTTACATGACGGACCTACCTGAAGGAGACACTTCGTGCACTTTACATGATGGACTTACCGGGGGACACTTCATGCACCTTACATGGCGGACCTACTTGGAGGGGACACTTTGTGCACCTTACATGACGGACCTACTTGAAGAGGACACTTCGTGTATCTTACATGATGGTGCCTACCAGGGAGACACTTCGTGCACCTTACATGACGGACCCTCCTGGAGGGGACACTTTGTGCACCTTACATGACGGACCTACTTGAAGAGGACACTTTGTGCACCCTACATGATGGAGCTACCTGGGGAGGACACTTCGTGCATCTTACATGGCAGACCTACCGGGGGACACTTCATGCACCTTACATGGCGGACCTACCGCTGGACACTTCGTGCACCTTACATGACGATGCCTATCAGAGGGACACTTCGTGCACCTTACATGACCGGACCTACCTGGGTTTCACTTCGTTCACCTTAAATGACCGACCTACCTGGTCTAGATGGTAGTCACTTGAAGAGCTAGACCAGAAGGCCCTTCTTCCGGATCCCTCTGTCACTTTTCATGCACACCAAACACTTCTTTTTTTAATTCACATAAAGAAGACTCTTATTTTTTTTTTATTTGCTGAGAAAGAAGAAGAAAGAAATTTCAACCGGGCGGACACCGGGAGTCGAACCCGGGTACTATGACTCAGGAAACATTCACTGATCCACTACACCATCGAAAGCGCGTAACCGCAAGCAAACCGGAGACGTTTTGTTTTGACAAAACAAAATTGTCCCTTCTACTCATCTAAAAAACGTCAGGTGGTTACAGCAGGATTCGAACTCGTGACATCTGCGATACGGTACAATGCTCTCCCGACTGAGCCACGAAGCTACTCGGTTCTATGAGTGTAAATTTGTTGGGTTCATTTTTTCCTGTAAAATGATTTCCAAAAATGGATGTACACCTAATTGCAATAACGTTGTCATAGAAAAAAAGGAAAAAGCAGAAAGCCAAATAGGAATTAATTAGGGAAATTTAAATTTCCATTGTTCTTAGATACTGTATATAAATGAAAAATACATTTTTTTATTCATGTCATTCATTTACATTATATTTTTCATTCATGTACAGTACCTGAGAACAATGAAAATTTAAATTTCCCTTATTAATTCCTATTTGGCTTTTTGCTTTTTGCTTTTTTCTATGACAACGTTATTGCAATTACATGTATATTTCAAAATTATTGGGCTCGCACTTGTTGTAAATAGCCAACGATGTGCGGTGCACCGAGTTGGCTACCCGGAAATAACAAAGTACACGAGAAAAAAAGCGTCGAAGCGCTTCATTATCGTAATGTGTTTCAGCATAACGTCCTACGGTTTGCGAGCTGATAACCGAGGCTGGTAAACCATCCTTCTGCCTGCGGGCCGCTGTGCCAAGGATGTTTGCTAATGACGCAAACATTGGGCGACTGTTGGCAAAAGTTAACGGATGTGATGCCCACAAGTCTGCTGTAACAAGTTTTAAAAAAACAAGTAATTTTCTTTGAGAAACGGAGGTGACTGTTTGCCTTGTCCTTAGCCATTAAGTAATATTCAGTCGTTTTGTTTGTTTCAGAAAATGCATTTTTTTATTTTACGTTGTCATTCTCTCGATTTCTACGTATCGAGGTAGCATCTCAGAAAGTTGTCAAGCGTCTGTTTAGCTTTTTTAAGTTGAAAGGATTTTTCAGATTTGGATATTTTATTAATCCATCACTGATCGATTAATGTTGACCGACGTTCTCTCAATTTTTATCGATCGTGCAATTTAAGAATGGATCTGGTTGCAAACACAGATCACCCCGGCACTGGTAAAATTATCTAGATAAACAACAACAATTTACATTTTTTTTCATTGGAAATGTAGAGAAACCATTTGTATTTCAACATATCCCCTTCCTTTGAAATGACGATTATCGACAATTCCTAATTTTCTCTGAATTGACTATTGCCGTCGATTTAGATTACCGTACTCTGTCCCAGGACTTGTGGTAGCAGATAAAAAGAAAAAACGAACAAGTTGTAACTTTGGACATGATTTGAACCCGAACCATCCACTTCGAAGGAACTGTTATTATCCACTTAACCACCGAAGATCGACTGACTGAGAATTTTACCGATTATTTACCCGAACAAATTAGTGTATGTAAAATATTTGATGAATCATGTTTAAGTCAACCAGGGATTGATTTTAAAGTGATTAGCTTTCTCTTGAAGTCTGGTAACCGACATTTTCCACAGTAAAAAATTGTCTTTTTATCGTGTGATGACATGTTTTCAGCGAATTGGAAGAAAAAAATATTGAAATACAAAAAAATGTTCTCGCAGTTAGTGATGTGGTAGTCTAGTGGTTATTAATGGAATATTCCCCAGTTGGAGTCCTGTGAGTCGAGACATTAGGGATTTTTTGTAGTTGAAAGGGGATTTTGAAAATGATATTAATTTCCATAATCCATATCAAGCTCTCAGTTCGGCCGAAATTGACGTCGACGATAATGATCAATTCAGGGAAAATTAGGAATTGTGGATAATCGTCATTCCAAAGGAAGAGGATGGGTTGTCTACTTCACGAATGAAACAAGTGCATGTACGTCGCACTTGCGAGGACAAAATAAATGGAATTATTATTCATTCAAAATATTTCCCCGTTTCTGATTGGTTAAAACCACACGCATAATTCAACATAACCAGCTGCTGTTCACCAAATTTGGAAAGAATCTTCGTCATATTGAATCAATGACGTCAAAAGTGCAGTCCGCTGCAGATTATTGAACCGTTGACTAAGAAAACCTGGGGACGAGATTGTGTTATTTTTGGTGAGCAGAAAAACAAAGAGCGAAATGGCGAAACTCCTTTAAGAACGGGGAAATATTTTAAATGAATAATAAAGCAATTATTTAATTCGGCTTTCGTAGGATATGAAGAATTCTGAAGATCTTGGAGGGCGTTATCCACCTCGGCCTTCGGCCTCTGTGGATAACACCCTCCTTGATCTGCAGAATTCTTCATATCCTACTCAGCTTCATTCAATAATTGCTAATTATTCTTCCTTCTCTCCCCCCAAAAAATTCAAGTTGTTTCAACAGGATTCAAACCCAAGATATCTGCGATACGGTACAGTGCACCTCCGACTGAGCCACGAAGCCACTCGGTTCAATTCGAGTCAATTTGGAGGGTTCATTTTTTCTTGCAAAAGAATGTTAAAAATGGATTTATATTTAAGAATTATTCGGTTCGTGTTCGTTGTATACAAGATGGTGAATAGCCAACGAGGTGCGGAGCACCGAGCTGGTTGATTTGGCGCGTTTATACTGTCAAAATTCATCATTACAAATTAACCACTATGTAGTTCCTATTCAAGCAACTGGATTGACTATTATTGGGTCCCATTTTCAATAGAGTTACTAGAATGGGGTCGCACATTTCCTTATTTGTGGGGTAAGACAGTTCTTCATACGTATAAAAATTAATAACAGAAAGAGAGATTCTGAAGACCACCAAAGCTTCGTGAGTGAGGACTTTTATTTCGGTTTTTGGTTTTGGACGAAATTTCTTGCGGTTTTGGGGTTTTCGTCGATTTTTTGCGCGGTTTTTCGGTTTCTAATAGGCCTCTACGCCCCCCTCTTCTCTGTCTCACTTCTCAATCATCTGAATACTAAATGTGACGTGCGGTTGTAACGCCAGGCAGTCACGATGATTCCGGTCACCTTGTCATTATGGCTCGATCGTCGGTTCGATCTGTATTAAATTTTTATTTCAGTTTCCATGAATCTGGATTGGTTAAATGGAAAGGTGCCGTATTAGTTTCCCCAGGGCGCATACGTTGCATTTCATAGGTAGAAAAGAACGCAAAACAGGAAGCGCCGGGCTTCATGGTTAGGAGTTTCACACTAACCTTCAAACAAACACGAGTAAAGAGAGTGGCCTGGAGTCAAGGAAAGGGTGGAAGTTATGAACTGGAGCTAGTGTGGGTTCTCCTTGATTGTTCTAGAGGTGAGTGTGTCCCGGAAAAGGGTGATCTAGGAGAAGCGTTAATTGAGGATTTTAAAACGCATTTTTCCCACCTCCCTGGAAAATTGCATTCATGTTTAATGAACAGTGTAGAAACAGTGGCCGTGGGCTCATCAATTATGAAATTCCCTGATAACGAAAGAGAGCATATAGTTCCTGTTTTAGTGACAACCAATAACTCAATTTATTGAACTCACTATCCCTTTTCTGATTAACCGCAAGCGTACAGTTAATTTTCGAAATCAGCACCTGTGACGTCATCTAGCTGCAGATTAAATAATTATCATGTCAAGGTTATTCAAGGTCACGGGTAATCATGTCTTGTATGAACGCGGTGCATAATTGCTAAGGGTAAATCAGGGTTAACTTAGACTTCTTTTGAATAATCTGTCCTTAGAACTTGGGGAAAAGGGATGGCACAGTGGCGAGAGCGCTCGCCTCCCACCAATGTGGCCTGGCTTCAATTCCGGCCCGTTGTCATGTGTCTGTTGTTGGTTCTGCCCTTGTTCCGAGGGTTTTTCTCCAGGTTCACCGGCTATTCTTCCTCCACAAATAACCAACACTCTAAATTCCAATTCGACCAGGATGAAAACCAACTAAGAGTGATGTGGCTTCCCATATTGCTCAACTTACTAGAACTTAGAAAATGGTCCAGTGCAATTAAAATGACGCATTGTAGCACCTGATTTGTGTTTTTCTTTCACAACAGCGAACAAATGGGTGGTAAAGTAACACATTGTCACGGAGGTCAAAATTAGACCGACGACCATGTGCTTACGCCATTTCTTCTTCCAAACCCGTACTACGGCGATGTTAAAATAGGACATTTGCAGCCAAAACGAAAACGAATTAAAAACAAAATCAATGCTAAGGGCGATCGAGACGCGAATAAAGAAATCTGCAACCAAATGCATGTCGGAAAAGGACAGACCGTGATTGTTGTACATAAAGCTATACAACTGGATGAAGCCAACCGCTGCTACCAGAGCCGTTGATTCTCCGAGAATCATCTGAATGCTCATGTCGGCAATAAAGCGCATGCTTCTTGGGGTGCGAAATTTATCAGCGCTCAACATTGCCTCTGCGTCCGCGTTGCGTTTAATTTTCTTGTAAATAAAGTACCACAAATAATCTCGCACAACAATTGTTAGCCTCTCTAATAAGTCCACAGCACCGTGTACGAGGCTCAGTATTAAGAATAGTTCAAGGCTTGAGAGTTCTGCTTGCATAACACGGAAAACGATAGCGGACGCGCTATACAAAACGCTTAAAAGCACGTGCGAGTCGCCCGGGTGGAGAAAATCGATTCTCTGTGCCGTCAAACGTACTATGACCTTTGGTATAGCCGTTAAGAGAGGCAGTGCGCCAGCTATTACTGCTCTGTAAGTTTCGTTCTGACGACCATACAATGGAATGATGCCATAAACAAGACCAAGAGCGATTGGAATTCCAAAGGCTAACTGGGCTGCGAGTATCGCAGAAACCTTGATAGTCTTCTTGAGTCTGCGGCGTCTTTCATTTTCGCTGTTGTTAGCAATTTCTCTTCCGACAAGTATCGAATTCATTACGACTATAATTAGAAATAAGGCATTCAACGGAAAAGACATCCAGGGCCTCTCATATATTCCATAAACTTGAAGGAAAAGTCTGTAACAAGTGTCCAAAAATGCACCCAGCAAATTGAGGATCAACAAATTGAGTTTCTTTACTAAGGGCCAGCCAAACATTGTGATTATAAGAAGGAATGTCCACATTTGCACCACATATGCTTCGGCGGTTTCGGCGCTGACAATGATGGCCTGAATCTTGCGTGGAAGAGAGTCCCAATGTCCATTTAACTGTTTATCGTAGCAAAGATCGACGGAATTGAAATCCAAAACCAAAATGAAAATAGCAAGCGAGCCGAGAGTCAAACCTCCAAGAATTTGAATACAGAAGACATCTTTCACGGCCTTCCAAAGCGACATCCACCATTTTGACGGTCGAGATTTTTTCCAGCCCATTTTGCTATCGTCTCCCGGAGGTGCATCGTACTCCTGAAAAATCGTATCATTGCTGTCGAACCTTTTAAAATCGTCCAAGGGATCCTGGCGCTGTATTAAAGGAGCATCTTCAAGCAATCCCTGACCCTGGTAGGACTGAATCACTCCGGCAGTGAATGTTTCCGTGACATAAGCAAATAGACCCTCGATTGTAAACGACGCCATGAAAGAATTTAATTTTCCGGCTATCAAAAGAACGAAAGCTACCCACCTCAGATCACGGAGAAATTGCGCGAGCAAAGCAGAAATTTTAGAGTGGACTACTTTCGTTTTCGTTTCCGTTTTTTTTTCCCAAGTGATATTTGATAGCCGAAGTGCCAGCCGAAGTTGATAACTACCCAGAGGGCACACAG
Organism: Platygyra sinensis; assembly: GCA_019787425.1. NCBI lineage: Eukaryota > Metazoa > Cnidaria > Anthozoa > Scleractinia > Merulinidae > Platygyra > Platygyra sinensis. Next base: position 26,739 of record JAHPZR010012425.1, on the reverse strand, counting down.
CGGTCAAACGCAAAAATCCAACGCCACTTCCGGTTTTCGCCGCCTCGAACTTCGTAAGAGTTTGAAGAGAAAACCTGCAAGACTTCTGTAGGAAAATGTTATAAAAATAGTACTGTGAGAGAAAATTACAAGCTGGGAGGACTTTAGGATGTCCATCACTAAATGTCCTGGTCATATGCGAAGTTTAAAGCTTAACTTTTCAGCGACTGTCTTAACTTTGGGCTTGAAAGCGAAAATTTTCGAAAATTTAAGACTTTGTTAAGCCAAAGTTTTGGAGGGAACTGCGCACGCGCGCCCCGTTTGACCGCTGTGTGCCCACAGGGTCTTTGGTGTTCGTCACGCAATCTTAGGAAAATTGCGTGACGAGCCCAAAGAGCATCTGTGAAGGAGGCTACAGTTGTTACAGCCTCTTGTAGGGGATAAGGACAGAATGCTGGCTTGTTTACTTTGTGTCATCCTGGCCTTACTGGGCTGGGGTAAAATGACGAAATTCAGTAAACAGGCGGCTACCACCAAGAATTCAAAGCTCATCATAAAATGGCAGCATCTGAACTCGATCGCATTTGACGACTCGAGGGCCAACTGCGCTAAATTATCCAAAAACTTCGCAAACTTTCCTCCTCCCCACCCCTGAAACCTCCACTTAGTTTACCACCAACCTTTGATCCCAGGTCTACAGTGAAAATCTATGGACTTTTTCTTGTGTCGTTGTTAATGAACTCCAGATTTTTCAGTTACAGTTTTGATTATAACGCGTGTAGCCACTTGATGCATGGTGAGCCGTTAAAAACCATTTTGAAAACCTGCGATCGGGTGTTCTTTTTGTTTAAGCCGGGAAAAGAATGCCTGATCCATTTTGAATGAGATGGTGTAAATAATATAGCCCCCCCGGCCCCCCCCCCCCCCCCCCCAATGGCCAACCCATGCAAATAGTCTCTTCCGCCGCCGTTTTGGCATTGCGTGATATCTAAAAAAAAACAGCTGCAGAGGAGACTGTGATGCAAAGGACCGCAAACGAAAATGCTGCAGGTTTACCAACTTTACGTAGGATTTGTAGAGATCTTTTACAGATCCACGTAAACCGGTAGCATTTTCGTTTGTGGTCCTTTGCATCATTGTGTTTAGACTGTTATGTACTTTTGGGGCCGCAGGTCTTTGACCATGGTTTTTCTGTGGGACAGTTTTTGTCTGTCCGCAGTCACCTTATCGCGACAACGACATGATATTCTGGATTTTTCCTATTGTCCTTCGTCAAGCGTTTTGCATGAGACATTGGCCGATCTGTAAAAATTTGACTGATTTGAGTTTCATCTGAGGTAATCACTGATTTGAGTTTCATCTGAGGCATTCGATCAGACAGTGGATGATCAGTCAATCAACTGGTTTATTATTCATTACTTGCTACACCGTGCTGACGAGACCCAACAAGGTCGAAACAGCTGTCCACAGTTGCAATTCTTGCTTTCAGTTTGGACTCTATCATGTCGTAGTCCCTTTAAGCTTTCTCCGTAGTATCAGCCTTGCATCATTGCTTTCTAGTCTCTCTTCGTCCACCGGTTCGGAAATCAAATTTGAATGTAAATGAGAAAATTCGTGGGAGGCTACAATTGTAGGCAATTCTCGGAATTGTTTTCGCGGCTACGTAAGGCTGCATTCATTATGTATCCTACAGGGGGGGGGCAGAGGATTTTAGGGGGGGATCTCAAATTTTCAGAGCAAAAAAAGGGGGGGATATGAAAATTGTTTAAATATCTCCGGGGGGATGCTTATTTTTTGTAAGATTCTGTCTATCTTTTCTTGGGAGGGGGGAGGGGTGAGGGGGGGTATTAATTTTTCGGCTGATTGCTTGGGGGGTTCTGAAAATTTGTATGGACCTTGGGGGGGGATATAAAAAAACGAGCCGCTGAAAAAAAAATCCTCTGCCCCCCCCTGTAGGATACATAATGAATGCAGCCTAAGTGAGATCAAATAAAGGAATTAGTGGAGCAAAGACTTAAAGAGAATTATCCTACTTTGATCGTCGCATTTTGCAGAAAAAATCCTAGCTTTTCATTTTCGTTTACTTCTGAAAACTCAGTCGTAGCGTGTAATTTATTCTAATTTATTCAATTATTTTTTTTTTCCAAGAATTGACTCGAAAGCAATACTCAGTCACCCATGATCTTCCTGTTTACTTCGCGGTACTTTTGCCAGTCTTCCCAGAACTCGCTGCTATACATTTTAGAGATCTATAGAGGGCGCAAGAAACGTAATCGCACCAAAAGAACGAAACGGTTTTCGCTCACAATCCTCCGTGAAAGATGGCAGCGACTCCCTTTTCGCTCGAAGGCCTGCTTCTTTACATGACAGAAACTTTCACTGCCGGGTAATCCAGTCTTATCAGGGACAGGGGATGCTTGAGAACGCTCCGTTGATACAACGCCAGGATCCTTTGGAGGATTTCAAAAAGTTCGATCAGAATGACGAGATATTTCAAGAATACGATCCGCCTCTAGGAGACGACAGCAAAATGGGCTGGAAAAAATCTCGACCGCCAAAATGGTGGATGTCGCTTTGGAAGGCCGTGAAACACGCATTCTTGATACAGATTTGCGGCGGTGTGTCGCTTGGTTCGCTGGCTATTTTGATACTGATTCTGGACTTCAATTCTGTTGATCTTTGCTTTGATATGCAGTCTACAAATTGGACCGCCCTTCCCAAGAAAACCCAGGCAGTGATGGTTACCGCAGCGACTACCGAGGCGTACTTTGTTCAACTATGGACATTTTTCTCGTGTTAGTGATGTTCGGCTGGCATGTGATCAAGAAGCTCAATCTCCTGATCCTAAATCTGTTTGGCGCGTTCTTTGACACTTGCTACAGACTTTACCTACATATTTACGGAATGTACAAGAGGCCGTGGATGTCGTTCCCCTTGAACGGTCTGTTTGTGTCGATTGTGCTCATGAATAGTTTAATCATCGGAAGAGAGGTAGCGAATAACACCGAGATTGAGAGATCAAAGAAAATCAGAAAAACCTTAAAGGTTACTGCAATGCTTACTGCTCAATTTGCTTTTGGAATCCCTATCACTTTTTATCTCGTGTACAAACTGATTCCTCTGTATGGCGAAGCGAATGAAACATACAGAGCTGTCATCGCTGGCGCGCTCCCTCTGGTAACGGCTGTACCAAAGGTCATCGTGCGTCTGGCGGCACAGAGAATCGATTTCATTCACCCTGGCGACGCGCACGTCCTGTTAAACGTTCTGTACACCGCGTCCGCTATCGTTTTCCGTGTCATGCAGGCAGAGCTCACAAGTCTTAAACTGTTCATTCTGTTGAGCTTCGCACATGGGGCTGTGGACTTGCTAGAAAGGCTAACCATTGTTGTAAGAGATTATCTGTGGTACTACATTTACAAGAAACTTAAACGAGACGGAATAGAGACGATAACCACTGCAGATAAATTTCGCACCCCGAGAAGCATGCGCTTTATCGCAGACATGAGCATTCAGATGATTCTTGGAGAATCGACAGCATTGATGGCAGCGGTCGGCTTCATCCAGCTGTACAACTTTATGTATCCCGCCGATCCGTCCTCTAACAACATACATTATATCACTCAGTTCTTTTATCGCGTTTCCATCGCTCTCAGCATTGATTTCGTTTTCAATTCGTTCTCGTTTTGGCTGCAGATGTCCTATTTGAATATCGCTGTGGTCCGTGTTTGGAAGAAGAAATGGAGGAAGCACATGGTTGTGGCTTTCATACTGACCGCCGTAACATTGTGTTACTTCACCACTCATTTGTTCGCTGTCGTAGAAGCCAAAAACACTTCAGGAGCGAAAAAGCTTGATTCAAATTGCAAAGGGCCATTTGCAATGTTCTAGCTCATCCGGGTAGCTCATTCACGTATCACTGGCGCTAATTTTTGGTATTTTCATTTAGAACTTAAACACTGGTATTACATATTTAGCTGAACAACTTCCCAACCGGCAGGCGCACTGAAAAATCCAGACAACTGCGAAATTCAAAACAAGAACACGAATTCATTTTTTTAAGTTATCGTAGTCTCCCTCGCAGCCGTTTTCAGACTCGTCACGCAACGCGTGACGAAAATAAAACGGCGTTGCGTTGCGTGACGAGACTAAAAACTGCTGTGCATGTGAGTGAGACTACTGTCTCGGTGTTGCCGTCGTTATTGCTCAGAAGAAGAAGACTCTTTATTTCACTAGGGTGCATCGAGGAGACGCTTGACGCTTAATAGCATTATTTTTTTTGGCATCTTCTCAACGTCGCTGGAAAATTATACTCATTTAATGAATCGTGCCAGAAAGTTTGTTCAAACCATTATGCGATTCTGCCTTGAGATAACATAAGAACCTTTGCTAGTAACCCTGACCGAATTTCTACTACTGTGTATGAAATTAAGGCCCCGTCTAACCTATGCCGGAGAAATTTGAAAACGCAGCTTTATTTCTACGGTTAGGCCTACCGTCCACACTAATCCGTCACAACGGAGCTTTCCGAAAACGCTGATTTAACCGGAGAAATTTGAAAAAGCCAGCTCTGGGTTTTCAGTGCGGAACGAAGACATTACGATTATCCGCATGTTATTCCCCTGCCAGAATGATTGTTGCGTTTTCAAATTTCTCCGGCGTGGTGTGAACAGAAAACATTTGATGCATTTTCAGTGAAAACGCCGGTTTCACAATCCTCCGACGTAGTGTGAACACGGCCCAAGCCCCATCAATAGCAAGGCTCAGTCAGTGGGGGATCCAGACCTTGACTTGAGCTGAGGGGGGGCGGTTCTGATTTACTTGCCCTGCTGGTTTTTCTCCCTTCTGTCATTTCTTCTTCTTTTTACCCAAAATAAGAAGGGACGGGCGGGCCCGGGGCTCCCCTAGATCCGCCTTTGGCTCTTGTAGTTCCCGATAACAACACAGCTTTAGAGAGTCAGACTAACACATGCATGTTAGTCAGAAAACTGGGAAAAAGACGTCTTTAATATTCTTAAATTGGCTAGGCTTTGATTTTAATCGGTATATAGACGCTACGTGATTTTAAAGAGGAGCATGCTTAAAGAGATATATACATTGATGTCAACATCTGTCTCTCATTGGCGAAAAGCCTACAGTGTAATTCTGGGAAACCATGTGCAACCTACGGATTATTCACTAATCTGTTACAGATTTAGTGAATAATCGTGTAGGTTGCGCGCGCCCACGCATGATTGTCCAAGAGCAACTGTCCAAGTTCACGTGACAGCGAAGTAAGAAGGGCTTTCTCGATTCGCTTCTATCGATAATGCGTTTTGTCGTTATTTTACTTCACAAACACTGTATAACTAAAACAATTATTAGATTCGGTTTTTGTTTTATATCCGGAATAGTCAAGGTCTCGGTTATGTGTTATCAGCCTTCAGCCGAGAAGACACATTACCTCAACTTTGATCTAATTTCCGAAATATTCACCAAAAACCTCATCCAATAATTGTTTAATCTTGGCAAATGAATGTTTAATGATCAATGACATAAAGTTTGGTGAATTTTTCTTCAGTGATGTTTATCTTGTAAACAGTTCTACAATCAGAGTTGTTTTAGTCGAGTGAAAGCTATTTCTCTTATGTATAAAGATTTAAGTTAAGTGCAACATAAATTGTGTATTTAAGCAAAGGTCTGCTTGCGTTAATTAAACTAAAGCATTGCTACTGGTTTAAATGTGGTCTCTTTATTAAGATGTCTTCGTCTTCATCAAGTTGCACAGAAGTTGCTCGTATCTTTCAGAGTAGTTTGTGGGAGTGGGGGAGGGGAAGTGGGGGGAGGGGGAGTGGGCGATGATAAAGGGGAAAAGCTTCTGTTGGAACGTTTTAGGTATTTGTCTCCTACGAGGGGCAAGTGCTTTTACGGAGTTCCAGCGCTGCAACTTGCTCGACGTTTTAAAACCGCTTCTCGTGCGGACATTACAGTGAGAAATGACCTGTCGGTATTTCGTAGGTACAGTCTGGGCGTGGGTGTCACGTCGATTCCTGTAATTCAGCTGTCAAGCTTGGCCACTTCTTTCTCCAATGTCTCTTTCTCTGTTTCTAACGCAGCTTGTCCTTTTGAGGTTCACTTGCAGTCTGTTTTCCAGGGTTTGGAGAAGTGGTCCACACATGACTTCCATCAACTGGCACAGGGCTTTAGTAAACACTGCCAAGAAGTGAACCGAAGTGAAGATTGTAAGCATGCAGCATGCATCACATACATTACAATTGCAGATCTTTCTCACATACCTGTACTGTTATGAACGGCTGTTAGGAGGTCCATGGTACTGAAAAAAAAATACTTCAGTAAATAAAATGAGCTCTCCTGTACTTATAGCCTCTAACTTAGAAAGTAATGATTGAATCTTCACCTGCTAATGAAATCTCTCCTACACCACAGAGTGAGAGTGACAACCAAATGAATTTATTGCTGTGCATTATCAGCAACTAATAATAATACAATAAATACCATCAAACAATGAAAACGTGGAAAATTATAATTTACTATAGTTGCGTAAACACTTAAGAGGCAATAAGCGACAAAAAACAATATTATTAATGAGGAGGGCAAAAAACTCAGGAACAATGAGACTGCTGATGAATAATTAAGGATTTTTAAAGCTTTGGGTGAGGTTTTCAACCAATGGCATATGCGATAACAACTAAGGAGCTACTAAAACATTTAACAACTTACTTTAAAGTTTTTCTGTAGGCCTCTTCTTCCTCCTACGGGGCAAAAATGAGACAGATAAGATTTGAAATCCATTTCTTCCCAGAACTTTATATTACCAATACAGAGACATACACTGTATTAAAGTTTGCTTTTGTTGCTTTTTCGATGTTGAAAATTATCATAATTATTATCTGATAATTGTTCGTGATTAGCACTAACAAAGCAACCAAAAAAAATTCTTAGCTTTTGTAAAGATGCAAAAACAGCAGTGCTGGATATTTTGAAAAGTAGTATGTTCCTAACAGTAACAGAACACTCTGCAATCATTTCATGCCTATGGATTGCTAGCTGAGAATAAAATCACTACATCTGCTCATTCTTCATGGAAAGTCTTGGTCACAGTTCCTACCTTTGATAGTATCTGTGGCATTTCTGACAAGCTGTTCAAAGTGGCCTCTGACAATACCTCAGTGTGAACTATCTGCAGCTCAATATCTGCTCGCTGATACCTGACACAATGAGAAACTTATTATTCAATGGAAATCAGAATGTTAATGAAACTCCCTGGGCATATGTGAAGTATATACCATTTTTGACGATTTTTAGGACTTTTCTGTATGTTTCTTATGAGCATCGTTAAAGTTTTGTGCACTAAGAAAATATGGGTAAATATGCCAGTCACTATGTTTTTATCTTTTGAAGGATTATCCCCGGCCAGGGATACCCAGATTGAACCATCACTGTCTATCAGAGTCCAATGCAGTGGTCATTGGGCTGGCACACATTCCATCCAATACTTCCCGAATGAGAAAAAAAAATTGGGGGTGAGTCTCATCTTTCAGTAGCTTGTGTGACATTTCTAGGGGCAAGACAAAACACTAACTGTCCCTAAAGAGACCGTGACGGGAGACTTACCCCAAATACTTCTTCCTTCTAAAGTGGTCAATTAAACAATAATAAATTTTAAAACACAACTTAACAAACACACAGAATTTAAGTTCACATTCATTTTATGACATGCTCAGTAAGTTAATCATACTGGTGTGATAAACCACTCCAAGAATTTTTAAGCATTAAGGAGAGCGAACACTCCTTGACCATATGTGTCACTAGTGATGACATAGTAAGGTTGCAACGTAGAGAATGTACTTACTGTGGAGGAAGTCCGTCAGGCTTTGTGTTTACCGATTGGAAACAATACACCTTTAGTTGGCCGCTCTGAAAAAATGAAAAATAAATGGTGGTCACTGTTTTATAGCATCCTACATGCATAGTCTACAAATGCTATAGGAGCCAATCAGGATCACATACTTTTAGGTAAAGACCTGAAAGATCTTTGCAAGATCATACAAGAGCATTGAGGAGTCCATTGAGCATTTGAATGAGAATACTACAGAATCTTCATCCAGACCTAAAATGATCCTCATACAGATCTTTAAGGATTTTTTAACAGGGATCTGTAGACAGTATAAAGATTGTGATAACAGAAAGAAACACTGCAGTGGTCAAACAATCACTTTTAAGGTAAGGAAAAGTCTACATACGAGCCAAAGTGGCTCATCAGGCTGGAGATTATCCCTGTTTCAGTAGCATAACGTGACTAGGTTTAATTCTATTCCCTCTGGATGAGATGCTAGTCCATCGCAGGGTTCCCCCTCCCCCTCCCCCCCCCCCCCCCCCCCAAGCAGTAAATTTACCAGCACCCATTTATACACCTGGATGGAAAGAGGCACTGTGAGAGTTAAGTGTCTTACCCAAGAACACAACAAAATGTCCCCAGCCAGGGCTCGACCCTGAACCGCTTGCTGTGGAGTCAAGCACACTGGCTATGAGGCCACTGTGCCTCCATGACTTTTAAACTTAACTGTAAAGAAATTTAAGGGCGCAGTCGTTTGTGATCAATCCAGAATAAGAATAATTGGAATAATGCAAGTAAGCCTTTGTTTGGGAGCTATTCTCATTCCGGAATACCTGGATTTCCATTCTGGCTATTTTGCTCCCAGGAGCAGAATAGCCGGAATATATTCTTATTCTGGAATATCCCAAACAAACCAACCCTAAAAATATAGTATTTCCAGTTAAACTATAGCAGTATGGTGTCTTAAATAAGAAAATAACCTAATGATAGGACTTAAATTCCACAGCTTCTCATTTTGTAGTCTGGCACTGTTCTAAGCCATTTGCATGTAATTCTCTGCTTTGTTCTTATTTTGACCTTACCACATGTATGGCATTTGCCGGGTATACATGTACCTCATGAAATATTATGCCCTGCTTAAATTTAAGCAGGTACTGTGATTCAATGACTGTGATGAGTAAAAACGACCACACAGACACATTTTTCTCACCGATTACTCCATAACAAACAGTGGAAAAAGAACAGCTCACAGCGTTCTTAGTACACTTAACTCACCATGTTGGGGGTCTGTATTGAAACATGAAAAGATGAGTCCCACAAACCCTTTATCCATCACTTGGTACATGGCCGTGTGTCCGAAGGTCTTATGGAAAAAGAGGAAAAAATAACCGTTACTGGTCAAAAACTCAAATTTTCTCAAATGTTGAAAAGTTAATAAGATAAAACAAGGTTGCTGTCTGAAAGAAGACTTGATCAATGAAATGCACTGCATACTATAAATGTCAGTGGTTTATTTCTACTAATCCTAATAACAACCAATTTTTTGAGAGCTTAAAATGCACTAAAATCATGAGTTTGGTTTAATTTATTCCTTGACAACTACCAACATGTGATGGCCAGACAGTGATATGTGGGTGAGAATGGTACCAGCCAATAACCCTCATTGGTCGCTTTTTGGATGTCAACATACCTAGTCTCTGTTAGGATGTAACCAATAAACATTACATTATGTTCTCTCTTAAGCTAACACATCATTTCTAATTTATATTGGTTTTCCTGATTCATCAGTCTATTGCTAATTAAGATGGAAGTCTCAACAGAGACTGCGTTTGATCCCAAGTTGAAAAGTAAATACTGATGATAAATTTTATGAATATTCACAGATTATAGCATGTGATACTTCTTTTTTCAAATGTATTTGATGTCTAGACTGAGAAATAGATAATGCACACTGACACAAGTGTTAATACTGGGCCCAAAAGTTATTGGCTTTAGTGATTTTTCATGTTGTGCTTGCCTTGGCCTTTTTTGTTTGACACACACACACAAAGTCTTATAAACAGCATATCATATTTAGCCCATAAAAAAATACTTATTCTAAGGGTTGGTGTTCTCTGCCACCTTAACAAAAACAAGAAAAATAAAACTTGAGAATCTTGTACTTTTTTACAGTTCCTTTCACCTGGGTTTAAACTTTTACACCCACCGTATCTCTCAAACGCAGTAAATGACTCATCAAGTTTGATTTGCCTTCAGATTTTATTTTCCGGTTTTCTAATTAGTTTAAATTTGGCTGTGAAAGACATTACTAAACACTCAACACAGAGTTTTCCAAATCTAAAAACACCTCAAAACCTCATCAAAGTTTCTCTCTTGAGTGTTGTATTTTCCACTTTCCAAATAATGAATTAAACTTCAGTTTAACTGGACTTCAATATTCTCTGGATTAAAACATTTTTTCTTGAAATTTACAGCAATTACACTTAACCTCTGCTTGAGTTGAGGCATCTGATAGCTGTTCTGGAGAAATCTCTACTCGATCTTTCCGTTTGTCCAGTCTTTGAAGCATTATGACTGAATAAATGTGAGCAATGTTCTCATCCTCAACCTAAATAAGAAAGGAGCATAAAATTTTCTTAATAGGGAAAAAAATCCTAATGAAATACAGCACTCTGATTCATTTTTTACTGTGAAAACTCCAATATAGTGAACTGCTGGTCTCAAAAAAACATTGTTTACCATGACAGGGGTTCATTAACTTACCGTATATCAGGATAATTTCTGTTCCAGGAATTACTACAACATTTTTTTTTTTGGCAACAAAATGAATATTAGAGTCCTAATGAGGGGCCTTTTTATATAGTGGTTCATTATACTCGACATTATTCAATCGAACAACCAAAAAACTGGAACCTTGAACTCCCAATATTCACCTCCAATCAACAATTCTATTCCATGGATAGTACATATATGACAAAACAAATTGAACAGTAAATCAAACCCTCCACAACACTAATTGGAGGACAGTTTAAAACATGAATTCAAAACATGTAAGTTCTCAAATCTTGATTTTTGGTAAAAAACTGGTGTTGAAAATCAACACAAGTTTTTTTTTGGAAGGCTTCAAGCTATATGTAACTGTGGTTATAACCACCCATTGTTTTCTATTATTTGTCCTTGAGACAACATTTATAACATAATCTGTGGCTCAAGCAAATTCATTTCAACCGAACAACAATCCATTGGATAATGTTCTTGCTGAGTCCTCAGTTGGCTGAACTTGTCATCTCGAAAACTACAGTCTTGCGTTTCACTTGGGCCTCGACCCTGCTTGATTGAGTTGTATATACGGAATGTCAAAACAACTTGCCCGTCATGCGACAATTCGCCCTAGGACACTCGCCCCGCATCTTGGACACTCAGTAGGGGAAAAAGGAACGAAGGAATTAAATTCGTTATTTGGATGTTTTAGTCTTTGGTTCATTATATTTAACGGCTCTCGTTTGGCTTAGGTAGTGGATCAAAAAGAACGACGGGGCTAGAGTTGTCTTGAAAGAACAGGGACGTAGTTGTCTGGGGGGACTTGAAATGGCCAAGGGGGTTGAGGTGGTTCAAGATACTGTATTACGTAGTTCGGAAATCGAAAAACTCACCCCACAAAGTTCGGTGTTTGATTTCCTCCATTGTCAAACTTATATAATTCAAACTCACATTTCATGGAGGTTTGATCCATGGGTTCGATCTGAGTTCAAATTTTCTCACTGGGCGGATAATAATAGTGCTCCCCACTATATACTGTATAAAGATGTGGAGTACCAATGTAGTGATGCCTACATGGCAAATGGGGATGAAAATGCAAAATCTTAATAATACCTTGGACCAAAAGTACATTCAGTAACAAAACCGGTGTTCGCTACTTGGTCGTAGTTTCGCCCTAACTCTACATGTTTTGCTACCGCATATCCATAAAAACCAAGTTCGCTACTTTTACATCATAATTGAAGGTTCGCGACAGTACCTGCGTCTGCCCAAAATTAAGGTACTTGTTGTAGGAGAATGTTGAATGGGGGACCATTCCACACGGGCCACAAAAACTTTGTTTCCCGGTGTATCGTTGTGGAGCAATACAGGGTACCCAGCAATAAAGCTGTTTTGGTATATTAAAAGGCCCCCGTCTATTTGAAGGCCCGTCCTTCATCGCTTACGCCAAATTCCACCCAAAGTTATTTGGACCAGTTGGGTTGTTATTGATAATACTAAGTTGGTCCGCTAGTGTCAATTATGGTGTTATGTGGACAAACCACTTCGCGTCCCCGCAGATACTTAAGTAGTAAATGATGATTAAGAAGGGGCAGGCGGTGTCATTTGGACAACAAAGGTTCTCTAGGAACGATCGGACATGTCATTGTGTAATTTTTTGGCTGTTAGTAAAGTTACACTCAAGGTATGAGACGGAAGGGTAGGTGAAGTTTACTAGAAGTGTAAGTATGCCTTGTCCAAATTGCCATATTGTATTTTTTTGGATTGTTACTTAAAGTTAAACTTAGGTAAGCGAACAACTGGTGTATATGTATAAGTAGCGAAAACTGGGGTTCTGCTGGGTAGCGAACAGTGATGCGAACTCGAACGTAAGTGAAAAACTGGTAAGAAAGAGTAGGCGAAAAAAACCGGCGGGTAAAACCCCAGTCTAAAACGACGGAAAAAACATTAAGAGCTTCGTAGTTATAGTTTGGCATTATCTGTTAACCTTTAAGAAATAGAAAACATGTCTCCGTGTTTCTATCGAGTTATACAAACACGAGTGGAAGTTTGGGAGAACGAGAAATGCTGTGGGAACACGAGCCGCAGGCGAGTGTTTCCACAGCTTTTTCGAGTTCTCCCAAACTTTCACGGAGTGTTTGTATAACTCGATAGAAACACGAAGTACATGTTTTCTATTTCTTTTAGAAAACACCACGACGAGAAAAAGGAAAACAACTTGTTAACTTTGATTATCAAAATGTAAATTCTCTTTGCTCGCGCCATCACTACGTCAACAAGCGCGCGCTATTTCTGTGTCTCCATCGAATTATACAAACACGGTTTTTAACCAATCAGCGGGGCGTGCTGTTTCTTAGGACTGTTTTCTAAACTGATTTAGTATAAATTTACCGTAGTCTATTGTGAATCGTGGAATTGATTGGCTATATTACCGTCGGACTAGCTGCTGATAGTCAACAGCTACGCATCAGTGCACATCGCGCGCATCACGTTTGAACCTGATGTAACATAATAAAACAGTTCTTTTTTACCCCGTTACTTGACTTTTTTTTCTTTTTATGCAATGAGACTACGGTAAATTTATACTAAAACAATTAGACTACTCGCCCTCGTTTTTCTACGAGCGATAGTCAACCTCGGCTGCGCCTCGTTGACTATCTGCTCGTAGGAAAACTCGGGCTCGTAGTTCTAATTGTTAATTAGTAAGTCATCTTATACTGTATCAACTTAAACAGTACGCAATAAACTTGAATTTGAACTTGACAGTGAACTAGAATTGCGATTAATAAGCTTACGTTTAGTGTGAAAACTAACTCTAGTTCCTTGCAGGATAATTTCACTGTCAGAGTCAACAGTTCTTTTGCCTATCGAAAAATTCATTCGAAGAAAATGGCTTTTACTTATCATTTTTTAATGGTTGCAAGCCCTTAAAATGTTAATTAATAAAAAAAAATACCTCTCCAATTAACAGGCCATGACTTCTTCTCTTTCAGTAGTCAGTGCATGCGTTAAACAGACCATATATGCATCCGCTTCTATCTTGACAGCTTCGACCGCCATTTTAGCTTCCTTGTCCTCAAAAATGCCATGGGAATCTCCGCTGTACCTAAAAATTGAAGTTCAGCTATTCCATTGTCACGAAAAAAAATCGTTGCGTGACGTCCTGGGAAAGACTGGCTTTACTGACCGTTAAAATGGTGAAAATCAGAAAACGTCGGTGAAAATTAAATACGGTAACTACATCTTCTTGAAGGTCAATACCTAGCTATAGTTCTTTGATTCCAGTGATGCCACTTTCCGCTCTCAATTCATGTTTATAGTGACGTATACGTGACGTAACCGGTTTTCCGCTTTTACGAAAATCTCACACGACAGAGGAGGGTAAATGCACTGCTATTTTTTATAGATCGCCGTTTTTTCTTCAAAATCACAGAAATGTGGCTTGTTAACTACATTCTGCAAACCGGCAGTGTCACGCTCTGTACGTGGTGGGTTTCTTGGGAGGAATGCATCTCTCGGCCTGGTCACCGCTCTCTCTGTCTCATTCCTTTTACACACCTCTATAGGCCCGTTTTGTACTTCTGTATTTATCATGGACGTATCTTGTGGAGTGGAAAACTCCCCAACGAGGTGGGAGAGACCTTCTCAGGCACTTCACAAGGCGGCTTTCTCTTTTCAAGTACATAAGGGATTATTTTCCCCATCACTCTCGTCAAGACGAGCGAACTCGATCCTCAGACAGAAACTACATCTTAGGCTATCATCCTCACGGTATGTTTACGGAGGGAGTATCAATAGCGCTGAATACAGAGGCTTGTGGATTTGGTGAAATGTTCCCTGGGATTATACCGCATCTGTCAGTTCACTCAAGTAAGAGAATTTACATCGCGTAACGATATTTGCCGGTCGCTAATAAATTGATATCTAAACTTTTTATAAAATTTTCCTTTATCCTTGAATTCTTATATTCAAGTATATTTGTCCCCACTTGTCCGACATCTTATGCACTAGCCAATTGAAACCCCCACCCCCCCCGGTACCCGGGGACAGACGAGGGGGGATAATAGGGGGGCATATGTGCAACTTTTGATAAGAGATCTGATCCCCTGGGGGTAGGTAGAGAGATACGATATGTTTTGAACTTTCGTTAAATATGGTAATCCTCCACCTAGGGCGGATATCAGGCGAGAATTGACTGCGGTCGAAAAGAAAGACTCTTCGAGTATCCGAAGTTCGTCGCGAAGCCCTACGCGAGGCAAACACAAACATAGCTAGTCTCCTATCGCACGACGCTCTGGCCGGAGTCACGCAACGCTTCCCCGTCCCCACGCGGATGCGATTTTTTGCGTGACTGCGGCCCGTTAGGCGGCTCATGACCCCCGAACGGAGACTACACAGCATACATGTACATTGGGGGTTGGGGGGGGGAACAGACACAAAGTAGCCGAAGTGAATATGTCTTTGCACTTCGAGCTTGTTATGCAGCGGAAAGTGCAAATCATTCCCAATTTGCTCAAGAGCAGGCAGACCCACAGATAAGTTAGACAGATGTGCGTCTTAAGATTGACAAAAAACCCCGCGCGGCACGCGTTAGTTCCTTAATGCCGACCGCACATGGAACGCACCATCAGTTGCCCTAAGGTTACACAAAGCTAGGTTGGGATTCACGTTGTTTATGAGCCAACATAAAGATAGATGAAATTGTCATAAAAGGTATAAGCGAATTAATGGGTAATTTACCGAATGATCTAAATGTAAACACTTAATTTTGAATAATAAGGCGGCCACTCCCGCAATACTAGATATTCTAGCCATTAATGCCGGAGTTGTCCTAACATAGATGAAGAATGAGAAGCCAGAGGGAGGACGCCTACTTTCGGGTTGTGCGGCAAACTAGACTGTTGGAATAGTATTCCCAATTGAACAATAGAGAAAACTAAGAGTCTGTGGCATGTCTTAAAAAAGACCATGTTTGCTAGAAATTTAAAGAAACAACAATGTTTGAATCATTTTATCATTTAATTATATTTCTTAAATTGAATCTTGTCTTTTTATGTTTAATATTTTAGCTTACATTATTTTTAGATTGGAGATAGTGTGTAATTGTAATGAGGGCCACAAGTTTATATAGCCTTGGCTTTAAGTGCTAACCTTTTTAAATAAAGGTTTTACTTACTAATAAATAAAGGTTTTATACCACTGCCGGACCCAGAGTTCAGTATGGCGGACCCAGTGTTCAGTTAATGCCTAATATACCCCCCCCCCCCCCCAGTCCCAGACCAAAGCGACCTGGGGATGTTAGGAATGTGAGAATTGCAATGGATTTCGCACGGGGCGGAAACTTTATGTGTCTGGGAAAGGTTTTAGCCACAGACAGCAGCGACTTACCCCAGCTCATACTTACCCTCACCTAGTAGGCGTTTATCAGTCAAGAAACCAACGTTGAGAAGAAAGCTCAAGGAGAGCGGAGACTTGATAACTCAGAATGATAAAAGAAGAAACTTGCAAAGCAAACCCTTCCGAGTACTGAAGGAGGTTGAAATGTGGGTAAATACATCTGTTGATTCTGTAAAGAAGCGACGACAAGCTGGTGTGCTCGTGTATATGTAACAGCTGTTGCTCACTACAGGAAAACAGGAAGTTCAGCCAGAACAGAAAATCCAGTGATAAGGTAGCCACTGCTGGGAATGAGTACTTGTGTCTTTGTGGTGGTCCCAGTGGCTGGTAAATGATTATACTCTAATCACCCTGAATACGATTTTTATAAAATATGTTTGTAACTGATCTACATAACACACAACACAGCATCAGGGACGGGTTGATCTCGTTTATTGATGCAGGATTATACAGCGAGACGTTACCATCATCAAAGGGGCAAAAAACAATGACGAATAACCTCTAAAGAAAGGTATACCATTTACATCATCATTATCATCATTTACATCATCGCAAAGGAAAGTATAGCAGTGAACTAAAAAAATAAAGACAAAGTTGAAAGAGAATGCCTTCGAATGGCTTCGTGCATAACTTACAAAAATCTTAAATAGTCTAATACCCCCAAGGGACTCGGACATACCTGCTAGCACACCTAAAATAAGATACCTTTTTTTTTACACACAAAAAACATACTTCAAATGTCATTAAGCGGAACACGTTACAAAATATATTTACCTTGTGATAATCCTTGCTGCCCTATACGAGTGGTTTCCATTGCCCCAATGCGCGGGAGTCGTAGAGGTGGCTTTGCACTGAAGGTGCTGTTTTAACACTTTTCAACCAGCTATCACGGTTCGGAATGCTCTGTTGCAATGTGAAATTCATATTCCCTGCAAAAATTTCATAATCCCGCAGAGCAAGTTTTGTTCAGGTGTATCGAAAGCAAAACTACTTGCCCTTATTAAAGTATATTTTTGTTCCTGATCAGATCAGTAGTGAACGGGTTTCCTTTTTGTTTTATTTTGTTTGTTTGTTTTTTTTTTAAATCCCTTGCCAATTTTGTTCCCAGGGGGAGGGGAAATGATCTCAAGATTTTCCCGAAGGGGCTGGAGGTTTTTTGGTATGATTTGATCAGGGTCCCCCTCACTCCCCCTTTGTCCAAATCCCCCCCCCTATCTGTGCGGGTCTGGAGGGGTGGGGGGGTTTCAATTGACTAGTGCATTAACATCCCCTTCGAGTGTTCTCGAGGAAACATCGTTGTTTGGTAGCGTACTACATAATTTCTTATATTCTATGTTATGCAATCATTTAACAAACTGATTGGACCTCGTGTCGCATAAATATTATTCAGCAGTATTTGCCTGAGTTACTTTAATATCGACAAGCGCCAGGCCGATGTTTTGAAATTACGAGTAAGAGCACTCCGGATCCTGAAAAGACTTTCCACTAGTCGATCTTTCTTAATCCTTCGCACATTTTCAGGCCAAAGTACGAAGTATTACGGAAAAGGACCTTTAGGAAAGTCTTCTCCCTGAAATTATTCGACAGGAGGATCCAGTTACAAATTTCTTTATAAAAAAGATTTGGAGCGAAAAAAAGTTGTAACGCTCTCTAGTAATTGAAGCCCGAATGGCGCTCGCCGATTTACGTGGACATATTGGCGCCCGGAGAACGCAATCACCGTTTCGAGAATTGATTAAGCATATGGCCGGTTTTCATTGGACGTCACATAAAATTCAGCTACAAAAAACATTGGTCCTTCTGAGATGATGATGTATAAGAGCAGCCCCAATTTATACGATGGGTTCTTGGTACATTGGGTTTTTTGTGATAGACTTGGCTTGAATTTGTAAGCTTTTGCGTGACGGGCACTTCCATGACGGCCGACGATCGCTGTCATGTTTGGCTAAAAAAGTGACTTATTTTTGGGAATTTGGCTCAATCTGAACGGTTTCTTGTATTTCAGAAAAAGTATTATTATAATGTTTTGGAGTTCCTCGAGAGATAAATTCACGCTTTTGTCGCAACAACTCAGTAACAGCAATGTTTCTGTGTGTTTTCCGTCCGCCATCTTGGTGGCCCCCTCCAGATTGGGCCCCAGGCACGGCCGTCTCGCGTACAAATCTCTATAAATTTGGGTAAAATGATTCTCCGCATATCGTCCATATGATGAGAAATGCTGTGACCTGAGATCATTGGCGAGAGTCTTTTGCATAGTTACCTTCTTTCTTGTCTCAAATTCTGGACTTAACCTATCGAACCGGTAATTAAAAAAAAGATGCGCAAAAGTTAGAGACGGGAAGCACATGGGTCCTTCCTCCTGTTACGGTTATGATTTAAACAGAGTAAAAAAAACTAGCATTGTAGTATTACACAATGGTTATTAAACTTCACAGGTTCGTCTTGTCGGCTGGTCTATACCCGTGACATAACTCATGAGCCTGGGTATTCTGGACGTGACCACCCCCCCTGTGTGCAAAGCTTGGAATACACGCTGGACACAAAAGGGGAGCGGGGCACTCTTGTCCGTCATCGGTTGTGGGCGGAGCAGCAGAGATACTTGATACGCGCTTTGATAGCTACGTGCTGACACTAAAACGTCGCAAGGGATTTATTAAACTGGCGTTACAGACTGGGTTTGTATGAGACTTTGTGGCGAGAGAAATGTCTGAGATTCGACTCGAAAAATCAGAGGCGCTTTTACATCATCATCAATCCTCCTCGTTGCGCCATGGGACACATCTAAGGTCTTAACCCGATCATTGTAAAGCTTTGTCCATCCGTATGACATTTCTCGCGTCCGCAGATTGCAGACTTTTTTGTGTGCGCAAATGTTCGAAGACCAACTTTAAGGGGGAATTACACCTGAATAGGAGTGAAATTTGACGTAGTTTTTTTAAAAGGGAATGTTAAGATTAAATGCTTGGAAACACAACCAAACAGTTGGACCCCCCCCCCCCCCCAAAAAAAAAAAAACAACAAAACAAAACAAAACAAAAAAAGAGCCCAGGTTGGTAGGGGACTGTTTGATGTCCGTCTACTAATTCTTCACTTCAAATTTCAATTTTTCAAATCCACCAAACCTTCAACATTTCATATTTTCCTCAATTCAACCTATCCCTTAAGAAAAAATATCTCTTTCCCAAAATGCCCAAAAATACCCAAAAATTTACACGAAACTGAAAAACATTCCGTGAATGTTCTAAGTGGAGGGATTGACGTTGGTTGAAACGTGAACGAGATATTGGCACAAAGGCCGTGTTGAGCGACGTCAAAACAGCCTCGGGCGAAATCTCGCCTTAAATTTATAATAAGTGACGACTGAAGTAAGTGCAAGTTTATTTCTCAGCTTTTCCTCACCAATTCACAATCCAGGGTACTTTCGTGTAACGGCTTCTTCATACACTACACTTGTAGTTTTAAGAAGTTCTGAAATCAGTCCTGCTTTTCTGTTTCCTTGCAGATGTGATCTTGTTCCTGTTTTTGGCCTTTGGACAGAACAATCTGTTTCATATATTTGGTGGGCGGTTACTACTCTCGTTTTTCACGATTTCAAACGCTGGCTTCGATCCAGAACCCAGTGTGCATTTTGTTATTGTTGGGGAGCTTGTATGCTACCGAGGACGATCTCCAATTAACGTTGTAGGTAGGTCGAGCGTTCCTCGTTTGCCACTGCACACCGTCACATCCCTGACTGATTTTTATTTTTGGCAGCGGTGTACAGTTTAGCTTCAAATGTAAAAAATGAACTGTGAAGGAAAGCTGGAGGCCGCGGATTGCAAAACTAAACAAGATAAGAAAGCTTGCCTTTATTGCAAAATAGGCCTTCTGCGCGATCCGGTCGCATGGTACGGAATAATATATGCCGGGACGCAAATAACGCAGTGGGACTTTTAAAACAAAGGAAAGTAGGGCTGGACTGGTAAGAGTTCCTTTGTTTTGGAAGTCCCTCTGCGTTATTTGTGTTCCGGAATAATTTATTCCGTATCATGTGACCGGATCTTGCAAAGGGCCTGTATTTCAACAGAGGCGGGTTTCTTATCTTATTTAGATTCCGCGGCCCTTCCTTCCCACAGTTCATTTTCCAATTTGAAGCTAGCTCTTGCCATCTATCCTCTAGATCTCGAGTTTTATATTTCATTCCGTTGGGAAATCCTATATAAAAAGGACGAGGCTGCTTGTGGTATCTTTTAGGAGTTAAAAAAACAGTTTTGGTTTCTCTCGGGATTCATCCTCAGAAGGTTTCACGGTAGGAGTTTTCAAAGTACCTGAGCCCAGAAAATATGACAGAAGATTGTGGTTGTTTTAGAATTGACACCTCTTAGGGGTGAAGAAAATCTCAAAGCCCACACCCATATAACGGAATCCTGGTACCCCTTAAAAAAACAATTCCTTTTTTTTTGGATTTCAGAACTATGTTAACTAAACACTAACTGACCCAAGTTTTAAGTTTTGTTTTAAAAAGGCAACTGTTTATTTTAACTGGAAATCTTCTTATTTATTGGTCCGCCATTACTAACTTTAAAATCTTAAGAGAGCTGGGTCGAGGAGAAAATGACGTCAAAGACTCGCTAGTTTAAGATGCAATGCGTGTGTACGCGGCTGAATTAATATGCAGCACGGGAGTTTCGGGCTTTCAGACTTTTAAACCCGTGTTTTGCATATATAATAAACTGCGTTTACACGCTGAAATCTTAAGCTAGTGAGTAAATGACGTCATTTTCTCTAGATCCAACCCTCTGATGTCCTGTCAGTCAGTTTTGAACGTGAGTAATGGCGGACCATGAAATCCAAAACTTACACTCAAAATAAACAGCCTTCGGATAAAACTCAAAGCTCAAACTTTTGCCAGTTAGGTGTTAAGCGAACACACTTTCAAAATCTGAAGAAAAAAAGGAATGATTTTTTGATCATAGTACCACTTTAATTAAGGGCTCTTTCCGACGAGTACCACCTCCTTTTTATATGAAAGTTCTCCCAAGGAAGTTCATTCACTTACCTATGAGCCTGTGAATCAGTGTAAAAGCCAAAACTATCAGAGTTTTCATGCAGCTCTGTAGGAGTATAACACTTTCGGTAGAGTTCTGAGATCATGCTCGAGAGTCGACAAAAATGGGGTACTGATGTCCTAGCTCTTCAAAGATAAGGATTATGTCTAGTTTTCCAACTTGATATCCCTGGATATCTGCTCTAAATATTGCATCCTTTTTTCTAAATAACCCGTTTTCTGATACTACCTCATAGGGCCTCGCTAATGGGATACTGTTTTTTTTATTTGTTTTATTTTATCTTAACAGTGGGATCGCCTATTCCTGTGCGCAAAGTTGCTAATCCAAACCAAGAAGAAATCGACAAACTCCACTTGCGGTATATGGAAGATGTTAAAGAGTTGTACGAAAAAGTAACAAAGACAAGTATCATCCAACAGATAGATCAGAGTTATTGATCGTTTAGCTGCAAATACTGAGCATCCTCTGCAGAAATGTTAGCTTTCTTTTCAGCCTCAGCGTAGACTGACATAACGTTTTTCTCTCATATTGAACCGACTAACTCTTTAACTTTTTAACTCTATTTGACCCAAATGACATGCCATGCATGATTATGTAGTCCTGTCAGTAGAATCTCGGTTTTCGAATGGCTGTCTTTTCAGTACGCAAATCCAAACCGGCAGAGTTCGGTAATTAAGCAATCGGAGCCCTCTTTTCCTCTGTCGTTATGTGTGCATTTGTGCTGTCTTGCTGACCTGTAATTTATTTTCATTTAACGCTGATGTCAACTGGCTGCTTGGTTCCCCGCGAGCCCCTATGACTATTCCAGGCAGCCAGTACTCTAATTTTATTATCTATATTTTCTTTAATAGTTATAAGGTGAGAGAGAGTACAAATAAATTTTGTTGTTGTGTGTTGCTGTCTCTGCAGCCGCGGGTTAATGCCTGATTTTTCACCACGACATAAGCACTAGCCTGAATTTCAGCCGTCTCCTCCTCTCGCGAAGTCTCTCTCCGAGCCGGGGGGGGTACTCCCAGAAAAATTGGGTGGGGGTGTGCGGCCCGCTTCCCAAACCCTTACCCTATTTATGACCAAAATCTGCGATATTCCCTACCCTATTTATGACCCGACCTTTAAATCAAAACCCTGTTTCAGAGCTGGGTTATAATTAGTTCCTTAGTTCCGACCAGACTGTAAACATAAATGTGAAGGGCTTTTCTTGATTTTCTTTTCGATAATGATGAAAAAGTGACTTCTTAGAAACATGCCCATATCAAAAAAAACCATACCCTATTTATGACCAAAATGGCGAAAATTGGCTGAAATCAACACCCAATTTATGACCAAAGGGCTGAAAAACCATACCCTTTGGGCCGCACATACCTATATAGCCCATCTAAGGGAGTACCCCCCCCGGGCTCCCGAAGACTTAGCGAGAGGAGGAGACGGCTGAAATTCAGGCTACATAAGCACAAGAACAAGTCTAATAATAACACAAGCATAGCCGGCACAAGCAACACGTTAGGGATGACGTGCACAACACAAACAAAAGCAACTGAGTAGAAACAGAAATGTCCAGCATTAGCATAAGTGACAGTCCGCCATCTTGCCTCTATTTGGCGTGAATTGTGTTGTGTAGTATCGGTGAGTATTTTTACGAGTTTTTGCACGTATTTTGACGAGCCCGTAGGGCGAGTCAAAATACAAGCAACGAGTAAAAATTCTCAGCGATACTACACCACAAAACGTCTAATAAAGAGATTTATTATCCAACACGCCGAATTTTTATGTCCGTGCTGGCGAATTTCGCGGATATTTAGTTACGGAAAATGCGTGACAGAAGTATGCGAAGTGGAACGGAATTGGCGCGGGAAATCCAGCTAACTGATCTGATTGGTCAACAGCAAACAAACCGTCTAACCGGTCATCTGGAGTACAAATACCGCGTGAGATTTTGTACTCGTTTTGGGTGTTTATTAGTACTCTACGAGATTGCAGTTGGATAATTAAGTTCGGATAATTCAGTGTCTACGGATATTTTGTCCGCGGCACGTTATATCGTTCCGAGAAGCAGAGAACGGTTTTCCCAGAGCGTGTTCGAGGAAAGTTTTGAGCTTGAGGAGCAGATCATGTCTAAGAACAAATTGTCTGAACATATTTTCGTTTCAAATGGGAGGCTATTGGTGTTTATTATCCCCGTCAAATATTTTTTCGCAACAAGCGCCATTTTGAAACACTGAGGAATGTCACGCGGATATTCCCCAGTTTCAGCTGGGAGGAATATTCAATTATGCCGAGCGCATTTTGACAAATCGCGCGCGAGATGAATATATATTTAATTCAATCATATTAGAAGGCCCATGCAGTACCGGTACAACCGGCCAAATTGAAAATTAATGGCTACTTCTATTCTCAACAATCACTCCCGAAGATGTATGTTGAAAAGTTTGAGCGAAATGTTCAAGTAAATAAGGTTCATTTTTGTTTTCGCAACAATGCGTTCAGTTTTTTGTGTTTGTTTGTCACCTCCGGTTTGCGTGTTTAATTCTTGTCAGGGCGGCAGACAACAGAATGGGCGGTGCAAAACGCCAGCTCGCCTCTTGAGCGATGTGTGATGCGGAGAGAGACTGGGTTGAGAGCGCCCGATTGTGACACTGTTCAAAAAAATGGCGGTAAAAATAGTATGAAATCTGATGCGAAAAAGAGATTGCTGCGAGAGAACAGTGAAATATTTCAACCTACCTTTAGTGTGCAGAACTATGCAATAAGCTTTTGAAGCTGTGGGCAGTACAGAATGGGTTTTAGATGCAAAATCAGAAACGAGTTTGCTTGAAACAAATCTCGCTTCTTCAAAACTCGTTACTTTTCATGTCGGCGCGCGAGAATAAAAATGTTTATTCCCGACGACATAAAGTAGCTGAAAGCTCACATTCTTGGCTATGTGTAGAACAGCTCAGTCTCTTTCAACTGCGTAAATTTCATTCTGACCTTTTCTGACCTTTTCGAGTTCTAGGCCAAAGTAGTCGGTACGATCAGAACACCTACCGCGGGTGGTAACTTTCGCGCCAGTCAGAGAGTTTCAAAACCCATGAGCTAAACGAAATCGAGACGAACACAGTTTATTTGGTACAATCTGTCACAAACAGTGTTAAAGTTTTCGAACTACCTTTGGTTTTTCAACTGTTTTAGTCGGCATATGGCTTCGGGAGCGAAGCGAATTCTCCTATCACCTGCCAGCCCCAGCTTACAATCCGCAAACAAAAGAATTGCAGTTTTTCCATCTCCACAGCGTGTCGCTGGCGGGCCAAAGTCACCATGTTGCTCAACGCCAAACGGACTTGGAAATGTGTCTTCGGCTACATTTAGGAAAAGATTTGCCCAATCAGATGAAAAGCCAAGCAGATCGAGAAAAAAGCTGTTTGATTTTCCCCGAGTGGATATCCCGTTGACAACTAATCAGCTGATCGATGCTTCGCCACCTGAGTCCCATATTCCTTGCACTCCCTCCTGTGCTACACCCAACGAAGCCAGCTCACTTTACGTGGATGATAGAAGAGAACATGAAACGGTGAGCTTAGAGAGGAAGCCCTTGTCAACTATCAGTAACGGTCAGAAACTAGATAGCTGTAGGGTACCTCTGCTCGTTGAAAACGACACACCCCTCACAACTGATGAGCTACTGTTATATGCACTTATGATAACTTCATTTCCTACGGAGACATTTTCCAAGAAACATTCGGTAGAAAAATACGAAAGGGTCGTCGAAGGAATCCACCTAGTTAATGGCGTACATTATAGTAGTCAAAGCGTTAGGAACTATTTTTATCGAGTTCGCAGAAATGAAGTGAAAGGTGTTGGAAAAAGTAAAGGTGTCTGTAGGTGGAACTACTTCAAAGAATGCGTTTGCAAGTTCGTGCAAATAGAAGCCAGGGCTCTTGGATCACTACTTATGGGGGAAGTTTTACAAGAAATTGCTAAAGTGTCGTTGATTGAAAACTTAAAATCCTGTTGTGCTGAGACTGTATCTCGTAAATCAAAGGAAGAAAAGCCGGATGAAAAAGCGGTTCTCACCCAGCAATTGCAAATAAACGAGGTTCACAGCATTTTTGTAAATGACCTAAAACCTGCGCTAGATGGAGAGTGGAGCTTTTACGAAAACCTAAACTCCGAACAGAAAACCGTTCACTTCTATTTTTTTGGAAATTGCCCAGGGTATGCTGAAAGAGAGGTTAAATTGTACGCTAATGGGAGTTGGAATTTATACGTAGAAGGAATTCAAAGGGATATTGAAGTTGAGGGGGCAGATTTCCCAAAACCAGTTAAAACATATGGAGATGTTGTTTACCTCCTGAATCTAGTTGGAAATTTGAAAGTGTGCCATGGGTGTGATTATCAAAAGTACGAGTCATTCTTGCCAGCTGATTGTGACTGTGGCAAACCTGTCTTCATGACCAGAGATAATAAACCAGCAGCATTTGTTGAGAGGCTGTTAACTGAAGGCAACAAAAAAATTATTCGGTCTACAAAATGTCTTATTTTCATCATAAATGACGAGATTTTGGAAACATCAAACTGCTGTGTTTCATGCCAAAGTGCTAATCACTATCTTAGAACTTTAAAATCCAGAAAAAATAATCCAAACAATGACTCATCTAAAACAAAATTTGAATATATGTCAAAGGACGAGCTTGTCAACTTGGCGAGAAAATCAGCAAAGGAATTGAAATACCTGAGACAAAAGGCTGAGAGACTGGAAGAACACAGGACGAAAATGACTTCTGTTGGCCCTAAATCAGACAGTGATCTAAAATACATATTCATCAAACTGCATGAAGGTGTGGACAAAACAAAACAAAAGTTACAAAATCCCATATGTCAATGGAACCTATGTGAAAAAAGGTTTCAACATGTCGAGGAGCTTTATTGCCACTGTAAAGAACACATTGATAAACTGGACACAGCTGGTATTGCACCAATCAACAGACTATATTCATGCAAATGGGCAGGGTGCACTAAAACATACAACAAGTTAAAGCTGTTGCAAAATCATTTGAGAGATCACACTGGAAATGCTAGGGATGAGTTCTTAGAAATATTGCTTAGGGACCAAGCTAAAGCACTCAACACCCCCGCAAAGCAAATGCGATGGCACCCACTGGTAATCCAATGGTGTCTTAAAATGTACTGCAAATCACATAGCATGTACAATGATATGCGGTTATCGGGAGGCTTAAAACTGCCAAGTGGAAGAACTTTGTCAGACTACAGAAATTTCAACGCCCCCAAATCTGGATGGCATTCAAGCACTCTCCAAGCAATGAAAAACAGATTTGACAAAATGAAGGCTCCAAAACATGCAAAGCTCGGGGGACTTTTCTTTGATGAAGTGAAAATTAAAGAAGGGCTGGTGTTTGATAGCAGCACCTGGGAACTTGTTGGTTTCACTGATATAAAGGATGACAATTTTGAAAGTGGCACTTCTGTTAAAAGTGAAATAGCTACCCATGTACTACAGTTTTTCTTTCGAAGTACATTCTTTAAATTTGATTTTCCATGTGCCTATTTTCTAACCAAAGGGGCTACTTCCCTTCAAATTAACAGAGTGTTTTGGCTAGGTGTGAGCATGCTTCATAGCTATGGCTTTCAAGTAATACTATCATGCTGTGATGGGGCATCACCAAACAGAACTTTCATAACAATGAACACCACAAATGAGTCACACAGCAAAGGATTAAACCC
>JAHPZR010012424.1:80000-89486 GCA_019787425.1 Platygyra sinensis | reverse complement strand
ATGTGCTGTGGTGGATGGTGTTGGAGGAACAGATTGGTTCGAGGTAAAGTCGGGTGTTAAGCAAGGATGCAACATGTCAGGGTTCTTGTTCCTCTTGGTGATTGATTGGGAGATGAGGAGGTCAGTCGAAGGTGCAAGGACAGGTATTAGGTGGAAGATGACAACCATGCTAGAAGACTTAGATTTTGCAGACGACTTGACTCTTATCTCAAGTACATTCGGGCAGATTCAGAGGAAGATTGATTGCCTGAACAGAAGTGGGAAGGGAACGGGCTTGAAAATTAGCACCAAGAAAACCAAAGTGATGAGGATCAACGTAAACAACAACAACGCAGTTGTAATAGATGGGCAGGAAGTAGAGGACGTGGACAGCTTTGACTATCTAGGAGCAAGAATAACCAAGCATGGAGGGGCCGAGGATGACATCAAGAACCGCCTAGGGAAAGCTACAGGGGCATTTAACAAACTAGCCAAAATCTGGAGGGGTGGAGAACTGAGCAAAAACACCGAGATCAGGATCTTTAAGTCCAATGTCATAGCAGTGCTACTTTATGGATGTGAAACCTGGAGAATGACAAAGAGGGATGAAGCAAAACTGGACACATTTTACACAAGTGTCTACGGAGGTTGCTAAAGATATACTGGCCGATGAAGGTGTCAAATGAGGAAGTCAGGCGACGAGCTAGAACTTGTACCATCAGCGAACAGATCAGGAGACGGAGGTGGCGCTGGATAGGGCATGTGTTGCGCATGAACAACCAACAGAATCCACGCATTGCTTTGACCTGGGCACCAGAAGGGAAGAGGACCAGAGGACGGCCAAAGGTAACATGGAGAAGAACAGTAGAAGGAGAAAGGCAGAAGATGGGTTTCACCACCTGGAGCGAAGCTGTTACTGCTGCAAGAGACCGAGCGGGTTGGAGGAGACAAGTCAACGGCCCTATTCTGCCAGAGGAGATATAGGAAACAAGTCAAGTCACCGTTGGTGTTGACAATAAACCAGTTCAAAATACACATTTATATCGATTAATACAACCAAGAAGCGTTTCAACTTGACCAATATTACATCCTTCATCGGTGAGTCCCCTCAAAGACTGACTAAATTTATTTGAGGTTTCCCTAAGTGCCAGAGTGTCTGCAGCAATATTTGAGAAGTTTATTTTGTCACGACATTACTAATTTTAATGCCACTAACTCGGAAATGTTTGGGGTGAACACATTTGTGGACTTATTGTTCTCTTTCATAGGTGAGGAAATAAACAAGCGGCTGAGGAGATCAATCCGCTTCCCTCTTTAAAGCTTAGCAAACACGAAATAGTTTGAAAACAGCACACGACATTTTTTAACCGAGCTAGGGATGATTCCAAAAGATACGCTGTCACAAAACCACTCTTTGCACTAAAAGGGAGAACTGATATTACCTGAAATATAACCGCTGAGACGAGAGTGTGGTATCGCACGCACGGATCTGAACTCGAGAACGGATTGTATCATGGTTGTGACTAGAATGGATACTCCAAAATATGGTGAGACACTTAAATTTATGAATATAAAGTACCAACCGATCTTAATTAAGTCTTATCAAAGGTTTACTTTATGGTGTAACCAGAACAATTTATGAAAGCTAACCATTTCGAGCCGGCGCTTAGACCTAATCACTAGAGATCAGTGCCTGACCCAGCAGTTATTCTCTGCCTAAATAGGGTGTCGTTTATCTGCTTGTACCTGTTTATGTGTCACGAAGTGTCTCACCATATTTTGGAGTATCCATTCTAGCAATAACATTGTATCATGCTGACAATGCTAGAGCGCATGCGTCTTACATGTTGTGTTCTACCACAAGGAAAAGCACTTAACGTTCCTTGTATGGTTGTGCATGGTCACTTAACATATAGTGAACGCTTACGCTAATCAATCTGCTCATGTGCTTCGAGCAAATTGCTTTTGTTCTTAAGAGAGTAGTACCACTAGGATTACAAGAAAGTATTGGAACCATATATAGTTTTGTGTTGTTACTCATGGAGTAATGTAAGTGTAGTAAGTTTTACGTAGCAATTAAAGGTACCTACCCCACCCCCTCAAAACAAGGCTAATTAATTAATTGAAAATAATTAATTAAGGAAACATTAAAGTTTATACCTGATTGCCATAGTGCGTTAGCGCGGTCAATCTCTAAACCATACCAATAGTGCACTCTGCACTAAAAAGCGAACTTTCAAAGCATCGTTTTTCTCTCGAAAGTGAAAACTTAGCTGAAGTCCAGTTTGTGATTGACAACTGTCGTCTCGGTTAACCAATCAAATTATTTGAAAAATTCTAACAAGGAGTGTGATTGGCTGATTTTAGCGTGCTTTATCAGAGAACAGTACACGGCTGGCACCACTTTTACTGTGAAGTATATATGAAATAATTCATATTTGTACTGCGGTTGTAGATGGATGTGAAGAGTGATCATCCCAGTAAATTTTCCAATTTAAGCAATTGGAAAGAAGAAGCCTGAAAAAAAAAAAAAAAATTCAGGGCTTCAACGCAGGGGCAGCAGTGAAATATTGCGTTGAAGCCCTGATTTTTTTTTTCGGGCTTCTTCTTTCCAATTGCTTAAATTGGAAAATTTACTGCAATGATCACTCTTCACATTCACCACTTTTACTCCTTTGGAAATAAAGTTTGGTTTGAAAATTCGGCGAATGCGTGGGGAAATTATTAGATTCTTTTTAGGGAAAAACACTCGACTGCGTCTTGTGTTTTCCTCTAAACTTCATTCGTGCTCTACCGCTTCCTGCGTGCTTTACTACAGAACAGAGCACAGTCGAGGCTTCTTTATTTGTTAGTTGGCTTGCACGTGACGTTATCATTTTCGAAAATATAAAATTACCGAGTTAAAACTTAAGAGCCCCCAAAGTTGTTATCTGTTTACAACTTTTCAGCTTCGTCTGGAAACCAGCGCATTTTGAATTTCAGAGCTATGGAGGTGCGTGACATTAAGCTACGAACGCGTTTGTCGAAAAAAACTACTTATCTCGTGATTTTTGGTCTATTCAGAAGTTAAAGTATTAGTTGTTCAGTACAGATATCAGTTGCCTAGATAGCCTAAGTAAGTTCCAGATGTTTATACTATTTCCCGGCCGCCATGTTGGTGTCCCAGCTCCATACTAGGCCCTGTATATTTGTGCAAAATAGTTCGTCAAACATCTGAAGTTTAGGAAAACGCACAGACTTTAAAGAAATGACTTCTATATCAATCTCCTATAACATCAATCTCCGATAACATCACAATTTGCTACCTTAATCCAATTAAATGGTTTTCGAATTACTTTTTTTATTGCGTGACAGTCCAAGGCAAGCGTGAGTTCTTTACTCACCCTGCCAGCAGAGCCTCTTCTTACGGTACATATGCTTTGTACCGAAAGATAAAGCAAGAAGGATAAAAGAGGCTCTGCTCGCAGGGTGTTGTTCTTTACTTTGACAGGTAGATCATTCCATATTTGGTACCTGTGGCTTTTAGGAAGAATTTCCCGTAATTTGTTCTGTAATAATCCACGTGTAGCTTTTTTTGTAGCAGATCTTGTATTATAATGGTGTTGATCTCTATTTTGTGAAAAGTAATTGTGAAATGTTTTTATTAATGCGTTTTTTCTTTGTGAGTACATAAAGAAACTAACAATAAAGTGTTTAAACATATCTAGTATTCTTAGTTGCTTAAAATATGTAGTGTATTATTGCGTTCTCGAGGAACGAGAGAACGCATCCTAATTAGGTTTGCAGGCGTGAGAAATCGAGATTTTTTTCTGCAATTTGGCCGCCCCTCTAAGTTTTTTCAGGGGCTTTGGGCCTCATATACGCGTGCAAGTGAAAATAATACGTGCAAGAGAAAATAACACGTGTGGCCAAATAACACGTGCATTAGAAATAACACGTGCGGCGTTTGGCCTCGTTGTCCTGTACATCGATTACGTCATGCCTGGCTCTTTAATTAAGCAATAGACCACGAGTTTCTATGGTTTATAGGCTGATAAACCACGCGGGATGTTGGTAGAACACGAGAAGAATTTGTAAATCACGAGCCGCAGGCGAGTGATTTACGAATTCTTCGAGTGTTCTACCAACATCCTAAGTGGTTTATCAGCCTATAAACCATAGAAACTTGTGGTCTATTGCTTTTATATAATAATTGAGAAGACGCGCGATTTTTCCATGGGTTTACCGGCACAATAAACCATAGCTGATTGACCAATCAGAGCGCGCGCATTGATTTTGTTATTGTATAAACTACAATGTACCTTGCATCAATTCCAGCACATGTCGTCCGCGCTAACTTTATTCATCGACAGGAAAGAAAATACACCACCAAGAGCCGCGTCCAGCTCCTCAGCTTCAGAATCAAACAGAGGTGCGATGGCCCGAAGCAGTCCAGTTCCACCGAGAGAAATAAGGGTCCCCACCATTCAAAGCGACGAAAACGTCCTAATAGGCCTCTTTCACTAAGAGGTCACGTGACCAATGCTTCCTTGTTGTAATCTTGCTGATGCCAAAAATTGACAGAACACATAAAAATTATCTTACACCCGAAAGTTGAGAGGAAACGCATTTATGGGAGATAATTTATGGTACTTTGATTGTATTGGCCGCCATGTTGGAGGGCAAGAGTATGCCCTCCAACATGGCGGCCAAAACTACTTTTTGCTTATATCTTGTTAACTGTTTGATGGTTACGTTCAGATGTTCTATAAACGTAAGTTACCACATCATCTTTTCAACATTTTCCTTGAAGTTTTAAGTGCAAAATTTGTGTCCGGAAAACGGTAATTCATAATTTTAAAAATCAAGTTTTGGCCACGTGACCAGCTACGGACTTTCTCATTTTGAGCAAATGGTGCGGGTTTGCAAAACTAAATCACTATTATTATGTTTAAGAGATGACCCAGTAATAGTGTTTCGGAGGCAAATCATGTAACTTTTATTTTCATAAAAATGATGTCACATGACCTCTCAGTGCAAGTGGCCTATTTCCAACGGAATTAATCTGAGATTCGATTCTGCCATCGGGGAACTTTCACTTGTTCATTCAACATTACCTGCAACATGAACAAGTGGTGCGATGAAAATTCTTTCATCAAACAAACTTTAAGCTGCTTTCTTTTGAATTACGTCTTCCAAAGTACTGCTTCGCTGCAAATTCGAGTGCAGCTATTACTTAGAGACGTCTTTTAAGTTCGTTTGAAAGCTGAAACGTTTAACGCGATGCAAAGTCTGTTTGAAGTTTCAGTCATGTGATTGATCATTCACACGCGGGGTTCCCGCTAGCGCGTGAATATGGTCGAATAATCCCCTCGACTTGGTCTCGGGGATTATTCGACAATATTCACCTCGCCTTCGGCGAATAATTTTGTTAATTATAACCCGCTGCAATTTCTATATATGTATCCTTTTTCGTTCTATGCTAATATTGTAATTTTAAAATGAAAGAGAAGTGTCAGGGGAGAACTGTATAGCAATGGTGTTAAAAATAGGACTTTAACTTTGTTGGAGAATTGTTTGGCTAAAATTTGTCAAACTTCTACTGTGTCAGGAACTTAAACAAACAGTGACTTGCTATATATGAAGGAATGCATATTGTGTTTTTAGTAAATAAGTTTCAATACACTCGCGTAATAGTCGTCGCTGTTCAAATCTTAATTTATTGTGAAAGGAGAAAAACATAGTACAAGTAAATTAAACGGTCTTTTAGTTTAAAGTTTCTTTTACCGTAGCCGAAACATAATGTATCTTTATGCAGCTTTTTACGCTGATTATACAGCAAACGCATATGGCTTTTGTTACATCTTGTTGGCAAATTTATCTTACAAACTGAGTTTAGTTGGTTGACGATTTCAATGAAGTGTACTCTATTCAGAAGCCTATTCATGCCTTTAGCTTGTCATTAGTTTCAAGCTGACTTTATTTAGGCGTTTTTATTTTGTTCCTTACATGATGCAATCGCGTATTCCGTTAGTATAAGTAAAAGTAATCGATCTGTTCATTGTAATACGATTTACATCTCGGCGTATTAGGATTTGCGTCTCGGCGGACTACGATTTTACGTCTCGTCGTTACAGCAAAGTACGAAGAATAAACGTGTGAAGTCCAAGTTCTCTGAGTGACCTGATTTCAGTTGTAGCAGATCCCACGGTACTTTGGAACCCGTGACAAGTTCCTTTCCCGCAGCAAGCGAGTCGCTCTGAGCTAATTCCCAGTCAAGCGCAGTTGTCCAGCCAGTTAGGCCTCTTTTACGTCCGTTTTCCCCAGTTAGAGAGTTCAGAGCGGAAAAACCCGTTGTCACAGCAAGCAAAGCGCGTTGTCACAGTCACAGTAGGACAAACCGTTGCCACATTGGAAAAACCCGTTGTCACAGAAGTTGAAGTTGAAGATGCAATAATTCCATTTTTTTATGCTGAAATTGTAGCTCAGAAGAAAATCTGCCATACGAAGAATCCCGTACGTCTTCCTCGACGCAGGGAGGAATTGAATTCATCTTCGAAACCGTCTTCGAGACAGAATTCTGCGAAAGGGACAAAGCAAGCTTCAGGAAACAGTAATTTTAGCGGGAAAGGCGTATCTAAAAATAACCCTACTTGTGAAAACCCCGTTGCACGAAAATGGGGAAATTGCACGCTCCCGGTAATGGGCTCCTGGTAACCATAGCAATGGTAATATTTTAGCTTGAGAAATAAAATGCGAAATAACATTTTATTTCCACTTGTGGAGATATCATGCATACGCGCGAAAGCTCACCGAGTAAATCACTGGTGTTTATATAGTAAACGAACTTTTCTTTATGAGTGTTAAAAAATATTTCACGGGTGAGTGCGGGAATGAGTGAAATATTTTTCAAGTGGCCATGTTATATCCTCTGTACCTTTGATAAGCATTGCTCAACAAGGAATTATCATGATGTAAAGTATATATGAAATAATTCATATTTGAACTGCAGTTGTAGATGAAAGGGAAGAATGATCATCGCAGTAAATTTTCCAATTTAAGGTGGCCCAAAACAGTTTCCAGCACATTTCAAGACTTAGATTTTGATGTGTCATTATAACCACTCTTTACCAATTGATACTACAATCCCATGATGGTATCGAAAAAATGCCCAATCGTTGGTGAAAACGTTGGTATTGTTTTCGTGACACAATAGGTTACCATAGCAATACTATGACCTGACACCCTTATTTTCAGCTTAAAGGGCTTATATTTCAAAAACGGCACGGTAAATTTTTTTCTTATTATAGATTAGAAGGATAAGATGCAACTTTTGGCAAAGTTTAAAAGAATTCTGTACATGGGGTTCAGAGCCACCTTAAATTTTCGAAAATTTATGGTGGCTCTGAACCCCATGTACAGAATTTTGCCACACTTTGCACCTCATCCTGCTTATCAAAACTCTATGATAAGAAAAAATTTCACCGTGCCGTTTTTTTGAAATATAAGCGCTTAATGCTGAAATAAAGGGTGTTTTTAGCAGGTCATAGTGTTGCTATGGTAACCTATTGTGTCACGAAAATAATACCAACGTGTTCACCAATGATTGGGCAGTTTTTTGATACCATGATTGTGGCATCAATTGATAAAGAGTGGTAATAATGATCCATCACGATCTACGTGTTGGAAAGTGCTGGAAACTGTTTTGAGCCACCTTAAGCGGAGGTCACGGGTTCGAATCCCGTTGAAGCCCTGATTTTTTCCGGCTTCTTCTTTCCAATTAAATTTACTGCGATGATTATTCTTCATTCTCAGATAATAATCATGATCATTCAACCAATCAGATGGCAACAATAGAAGCGTTAGAAGGTCTGTTTTGTTTGCTCTATTGTTTGTGAGTTGTCGCGTGATAAATGAACATTAGGAATATTGGAGCGATTGCACATTTACATGTGTCGGTGGCCGTGTCGGTGTGCTTTGAAGAACGAGGTATATAACAATAGTTGCTATTCTTATTCAATGAGATGCAAATGACTGGGCCGGGTATTCCGCAATTTAGCCGGAATATTGAAATACCGTAAGGCGTCACAAACTCGGACGGTTTTCGCAGCATGTTATCTGTCAACTTAAAACGGCCACAAGTCATGAAGGTGATATGTGTAGGAATGAATAAAACTGGTACAAAATCAATCACCAAAGCTCTGCGCCATCTTGAGTTTGCGGTGTTTGACTGGGAAGAACAAATTTTCGACTTTCTGGATCACTGGCTTGATGTTTTTCAAAATGGCGTCAAGCCAGATGTCAAGCGAGTTTATCGCAATGCTGATGCAGTCGTGGATATACCAGGAAACCTTTTCTACGAGGAGATACTGGAATCTTTTCCTGAATTTAAAGTGATTTTGAGCGAACGAGAAGAAGACTCGTGGGTCAAAAGCGTCACGAATCATTTCGCTGCAAAACCGTTTCGCTACAAGTCGATTCGCTACAAGCCAAAGTCGATTCGCTACACACGAAAGTCGATTCGCTACAAATATAAAGTCGATTCGCTACAAGTATAAAGTCGATTCGCTACAGTTGTTCAACTCGATAAACATTTTTCACAAGAGATGGGCACGCCATAAAAAATTGTGTTTGTATAACTCGATGGAGACACAGAACTAGCGCGCGCTGTTGACGTAGTGATGGCGCGAGCAAAGAGAATTTACAGTTTGATAATCCTTGAAGTTTAAGTACAAAATTTGTGTCAGAAAACGGTAATTCATAATTTTAAAAATCATGTTTTGGTCACGTGACCATCTACGGACTTTCTCATTTTAAGCAAATGGTGCGGGTTTGAAAAACTCAATCACTATTATTTTGTTTAAGAGATGAGCCACTAATAGTTTTTCGAATGCAAAATCATGTAACTTTCATTTTCATAAAAACGATGTCACATGACCTCTTAGTGCAAGTGGCCTATTGAGGTGTGTTGATTGGTTTGTTTGTTCATCACTAAAACAATAGCGTCAAATTATCAAGTATTTTAAACAATCAGTGTGCGCGCCTATTGAAGTGATAATTTAAAAAGCCCACCCGCGCTCAAGTAACCTGAGTATCAGGCCTTTCTTAGCAAGATGGTAGGGGTAGGGAGGTATTGCAGAGAAAGAGTGGTAAAAGTGTTGACAAGCCTGCACGACTCCTGCAGTTCGCAGATGAATAACTTATAAAACCTTCATAGCTTGGCTTTGACTAGGATGTCTTTTAGGGATTTTCCCTTACGATATGAGATAATGGGAGGCTCCTTAAAGATATTTCTCAGTTGTGGTTGATTTTCTATAAGGTGCCATTTCCCCATGAGTGTGTCCTTTAGGTTAGGCAACGCCGGATGGTATTGTGTTACAAAAGGCAGTATTTTTCGTGCATAACCTGCATCCATAACAAGCTGATAAATAGTCAATCTCCACATAAAGCGACTCATTTCTGAGGCCAACTTTTTCAGCTACCTTGTATCTTTCCTTTCTTCAGCTTTCTTCGACTTTCTCTTTGGCG
>JAHPZR010012424.1:57500-75000 GCA_019787425.1 Platygyra sinensis | reverse complement strand
ATTTTTGACCGCAGTCACGACTTCTTTGATTTAGTAACAATCACTCTTATAATTCACAAAAACGGCACGGTGAATTTTTTTATATTACCAATTTTGATAAAAGGATAAGACCACATTTGGCAAAGTTAAAAAACCTGTACGTAGGTTCAGAGCCACCTTAAATTTCCAAAACGTCACAATATTTTCTTAAGTGCGCCGAACACAGTTTTCAAGTGCCTATGCCTAATTCACCATAACTTTTAAACTACTTTATGCTTTGGCGCCCATTTTTCGCAAGAGTAAGGTTAACCACGGAAATATTTATTCTCGCATTTTGACTAGGGTGTGTGCTGTTGCCATGGCAACGGGGCTGGTTAAAAACAAGGCTTAATAATGGTTTTTGTATATTTAAAAAAAATCAGTCGTTAGATTGTTTTCATATTTTGCACACTAAGAATTGACATTAAATCCCTTCTGTCAACAGGGTTCTAATAAAATTTTGACATAGGCTGATTTTCGTAATTCGCCGTTAATCGTTTTTCTGTATTATTAAAAATTCCCTTATGTCAAAATTCAGATGTTTTTTGATAGATCATTCACGTGGTCTCTGATCTATTTTTCTGCCAAATTTCTTGAAATTCTAACGACTGGATCGTTAGAAATCGGCATGGTTTCTGCTAAAGCAATCGGTCTCAATTTTTCGAGCAACTGCGCAGGCACGTTGCATTTAACAGGGTCTCTCGTTCGGCGCACAAAACAAAATGCTGAAAAAGTTGCAGGGTTCTTTGCTAGCGTTACTTTTCTAACATATCTTATGTGAATTAATAGACTAAAGCCATCATATACACTGCGTGTCATGATGGAGAGAAATAAACACAGACCTAGTGCGGGTGTTGAGTAAATAACAATGATCAGCTCTATTGACGGCATGTTTGTTTTTTGAAATCCGTGGTTGCTACGTGCTGGAATTGCATCAGCAATAAGCTGAGAAAACTGTGTTCGGCCCACCTTAAACGGAGTGGTGCGTTTGTTTGTGACTGTTAGTCACTTTGGTAGTCGCCTATCTCCCCCACTCCACTAGGACAAAGCTTGCGTGACAGTCAGGCGCGGAGTGACTAGCTTTTCCTTGTTACGAAGTGACCCGTCTCATGGTCGAAAACTACAGCATAAAACGGAGCAAAAATAACGGAGGCAAAAGAAGATGCTAGAAAAGAGTCGAACGTACAACCCCCTTCAGAAAAAAATGCCCCCCTTTGTCACCGTCTCGGACGTAAATGTATTCTACTGGGAAGGTGGGGGGGGGGGGGGAGGGGAGGTAACGCATTCGTCAAAGCACTTTGTAGGCTGGCGAAGTGCCCTGATTGTACAGGACGTGTTAAACAATTTGCAAATTAGGACAAATATTCCTCCAATTTAATTTTGATTCAAATTGCAACAGCTTTTTAACGTGAAAGCGAAATCTAGTATATTTTTTGTGGATTACAAGCTCATGTCAAAAATCAACAATGTTTCAGAGAGAAAAGCAAAAATCTAGACCAACCATTGCAAACATTATCATAAATACAAAGAAGATTATCAGTTCAAAGCTCTAGATAGGTTTTTGACTGAAATGCAATTCTACTCCTCACGTAATTGTTAATTTTCTCAACCTAGCAACCAAAGCAAATCGACAAAAAATCTGCTGATTCTTTACAGTGGTGGCTGTTAATATTTTTTTTTATCCTTCTAGCAAGGTGGTAGCTGCTACACCACAAGGGGTAATTCATAACATTATAAAATAGTACTGCGAGCAAACTGAGGACCATTGGGATTCATGAAAAGCTTCTTGGAAACCACACGTTACGGTGGTGTTTGGCCTCGTGGAATGGACGTCGGTGTTGCTTCTAGATTGAGCCCATGACGACTGCTCCTAACAAGAACCCTTATCATGAGCTCGGTGTTTGCAAACTGTCGACGCCTATACATCTATACCTTATTCAGTTAAACGAAATTGAAAATGACGCGCCGGATCTGCTCGCGTATAACTCTCCTGCTCAAAAAAGTTATGATGGGGACAAAAATTCTTAAAGGCGGACACTGGAAAGTACGACAAAGGACACAATTGAAAACATGCGCTACGCGACTGGCATATGATTATTTTTTCTCTGGCGCACTGGGCTCATCATTTTCCCTTCTTGTGAAACTTGTACTACCGAGCAGTTGGAAGGACACCCATGGCAAATTAGGAATCCTCGGAGGAATTTCGGCCCCTCATTTCGCCTTAACTCTGTGTCTGCCAATATGGGAGCCTTCGTTATCTAATAAGCCTATTAACGATAAGAAACAAATAATACTTGTTTGTCTCGCTGGTGAGCTGGATTGGTTTTTTCACTCCGTTCCACTCTTACGTTGTTGCACACATTCTGTTTGCCACTGATCAGTGGCCCCAGTCCAGGAAATAAACACCAGTTTGACGAGCTCTAGCATTCACGGGATGAACGCATCCTTGACAGATCGACGAACAGCAGAGAGTTAAATAATATTCTCGCATGTCAAACTACTCGACTGGTTCTGTCCTAAGAGTAGACCTGCACGATTGGCCAGAACCCTGAGAAAAACGGTCGCAAATTTCCAACGACGACAGATAACATGGAAGTAGACATCCAAAGAGATGTCTGGGCATTACCCTGCTTGAAAAAATCGATGCGCATCAAAAGTCATTCCACGATTACTGCTTCAGAAACAGGTCATTTGTCAATAGTTTTCGTGGTCGGGGATGAAATGGAGGTTATGGCCGAGTAACAAGCGCTGAAACACATCAACGAAAACCATTTGATTTTAAATCACGAGGTGCGCCATACTACAACAAGAGAAAGAACCCGTATTCTGATGCGATATTCACTGATTGTTTATTCATTGTATTCGCGGCGAAATCTTTCAGTCGCCAACAGACGATCTCAACCACTCATTTTGACGGAACTTTCTTGGAACACTGGGGGTTCTATATCAAAAACGTTATTAACAACAATATCTATAGTTCTATTGGTTATTGGACTCATAGCTTTTGCTACAGGTTTAACGCTTCGTTTCGCACCTAAAATAACAATCTGTGACGTCGAATACGCCAATTACCATATCGCCTTCATAATCTTTTCACTGCTCATGGCCGTAGCCATAGTGATCTCAATCAAATTTGATTTCACATACAGAAGGCGCCGTCGCAGTTTCGAAATAAACATTCACTGGGGGAACTGATATCAGTGGGCAACGTGCTGTTTTTATTCATAGTACTTATCATGGGATTCTCCGGGGGGGCTGTTCAACTTTGTGTACTGGAATATCCGTGGGATATAGGTGGCTCAGATCTCGTGGTAGGTTTGACGGTGGTCAGTCAATATCTTTCCGACACCATTATGTCCTTGTCAGCTCGATACTGATGATGTACATGGGGTATATCGGAATGGTGTACCTCCGGCCTTGCCTCGTATGCCCTACGATTTCTTATCTACTCGTGGCTGAGCACCCCAGATTCTGCGTGGGTTACCCCACCAGTTGAGCTTTCTGCAAGGAATCGCCCATTCCACGGCCTGGTCGGCATTTCTCTTGTACATCACCAACTACACTCCGAGATCTACTTTCCCCACGGGGTTTATTTCTACTCCAGGGTTTGTATCTGGGGTAGGAGGAAGTCCTCGGAGGGATAATTGGTGGATCTTAATCCAAGGTATATGACACTAATGTAACCTTCCGCCTGTTGGTCTTGTCAGTGTATTGACGTGCCTGTTGTTCGTGATGATTCAGCCGTCATCGGAGTGCGAGACTCTTCCATCTGAGGCAAGACACCATCCCCTTCCTCACAGATGAGGATGATTATGTCCAGCTACAGTGAAGATGAAATTTTCGATTTCAGCCAACGTGGATTGTTTACCTCCCGTCAAAAACCACTACTGGGGGATCGCTGCAGGTAAAGAAAATGTGTTTGCCGTCATACAGTTCTCCTTTAGTACCATTTGTATGTCACATGGCCAAGAAAGAGGTGAAGTAGTGAGAGATGAAGTGAAAGTTTCTGAGACCTGAACTTGACCAGTTCTCACTGATTATTCCATTGCATTTCTTAATTTTTAATATAAATAATAAGGGAAATAGTGCAAGTTGCTCATTGTCTTTGAGCCAAGTGATATAATAAGGTCAATAGAAGTATCAAATACACGATCAGAATATAAAGGTAAACTTCAAGGGACACTCTTTGTGGCTAATATAATAATAAGAGTATTTATTATCAGAAAGAAACGTACAGGTGGATTGTTTCCCTTGCGTTATTGTCAGTCTTGTGACTTGCTACTCTTACTCTTCTTCAGTTTAAAATTGTTAATTGATGAACTCTTAACACATTGCACTCTGCTAAAAACTGTCGACCGGCCGGTGCCAATAATCGAAGTTGGGACTTTTGCCTAATTCCCCATAATAATCTATTTTGGGAATTTCTATTGTTTTCGTCGCTCGCTTCAAATGTTTAGTTGTATGAAACATTGCGGCATCTGTATATGGACCAAAAGGCTAAATATAGCTTTGCATCAGGACATTATTGCTCGGTATACCCAGATAGTCAAGAACATCTTTCAAGGAATTTCCATTAATGTGAGTTTCCTCTCCTTTAAAATTTCCGGAGAGCTCGCATATCGAAAGTCAAACAATCCTCTGATTTTTGGGGGAAACTTTCAAAGAGGTTTTTGCACCATTTGCCCTCCAATTAAAATTATTTTCTTGGAGGCCAACACTGCCTATTCTAACATACAACAAGTTTGACAGGTTAGACTTGTCTTAATGAGGAAAAAACGGAAGAAAATCAACAACCTTTGGGAAAAGATTTTCAAGTAAAAACTCAATGTGTACTTTAATTATCGATGACCGAATTTTTTACCGC
Source organism: Platygyra sinensis (assembly GCA_019787425.1). Lineage (NCBI taxonomy): Eukaryota > Metazoa > Cnidaria > Anthozoa > Scleractinia > Merulinidae > Platygyra > Platygyra sinensis. The sequence continues at coordinate 70,118 of JAHPZR010012424.1, read as the reverse complement.
TATTTTGTGGTTCATGACAGTTCCTTTTAAACTTGAGTAAGCCGGAGCCGATCTTTTTACATTGTACTTGTATTTAATAAAACTATTTTTGCAAATGAAATTTTAAAGCCGATTTACATGCAAAATGACAGCAGTTGAGCCTTAATTGCCAAATTTATCACGCTAATCTTGAACTATTTAAATCATTATTTGCGGGTGCTAAGATTTATTCAATATTTTTTTTTGTCTAACGCTTCAACTAAATTTTAGCCTTAGTGACAAAAGAAAATTTTAACTTGAGTCCATAGGTTGGAAAAATAAAAAAAAAGAGAAAACTGATCGAGGCCGAGGGATCAAAGATGAATTTCTTTTGTTCTATTACCAGAGGAACCAATCTGGAATAACTGGCCGATTGAGCATCAGAAACTCATGTCATTACCTATTAGTCCATTGTAATAGCACACTTGGGACAAAGTGAATGAGTCGATTGATAGAATGCATTCGATTCAGTCGCCGTGGAACAACCCTGCTACTGACAGCGACTGTATATATTGCAGACGTTTCGACGCATCAAAGGTGTGATACTGACATATGACTTTAACAGTGACTTTGTTTTTACGTCAATAGTGCGTATTTGACATGTGTAAGCAGGAAATATGGACTTTGGTGACTTTCTACTGATTTGAACAATCGCCTTAAAAAACATGAAATAGGCTATTCATTTTACATGTTACCTTTCCAATTTTCTTCTTAAGTTAAGATGAATCTTGTTAGTGTGATTAGTTTTGGTCTGTTCGTCAAATTTCGCCAGTTTCAGTGTGTTGTCGTTTTAAAGGAAAGATTACAATAGACGAATGGGCTGCGTTTTGAGTGACTGTCAGCTGACCAAGGAACAAACCAGAGGCCACCACTTCCGAAGATGCTCGTTTCATCAGAGAAAGACGACAAGAAGAGTTTTAGGAAAAATGGAAGACCCTTTAAAATGTTGGTTATGAAGGAGCTGGCCATTACATTACGGACCTGGGCTACAAGGCGAAGTCAACCAGTAGACAAAGGCTCTTCTTGTATTGACAAAAGGAAACGTCGGAGAGAAAGGCGACCTAGGAAACTAAATGTTACGAGTTCTGTACGGATCCGCAAATGATCCCAGGACCGCAAATGATCCCGGACCGCAAATGATCCCCAAACTGATTGGACCGCAAATGATCCCGGACCGGAAATGATCGCCATATTGGACCGCAAATGATCCCGATCAAAAAATAAGGAATGGCATGGATTTACGTCCGATCGAGGAAGGTGATAAGACATATAAAAATTACGAAATTCTGTACATGGGGTTGAAAGCCACCTTAAATTTTCGAAAATTTGAGGTGGTTCTGAACCCCATGTACAGAACTTTTTTAAACTTTGCCAAAAGTTGCATCTTATCCTGCTTATTGAAATTCTATAACAAGAAAAAATTTCACCGTGACGTTTTTGAAATATAAGCGCTTAAAGCTGAAATTAAGGGTGTTTTTAGCAGGTCATAATGTTGCTATGGTAACCTATTGTGTCACGAAAATAATACCAACGTGTTCACCAATGATTGGACAGTTTTTTGATATCATGATTGTAGCATCAATTGATAAAGTGTGGTTATAATGACACATCAAAATCTAAGTCTTGGAATGTGCTGGAAACTGTTTTAAGCCACCTTAAATAAAAATATCGGTATTCAGGTACGCCAATTCTCTATCCACCCTATTCCACCATCCATGCCATTCCTCATTTTTTGATCGGGATCATTTGCGGCCCAATATGGAGATCATTTCCGGTCCTAGGGCCCGTTTCTCGAAAGTCTCGGTAACTTACCGGGCCCGGAATCTGATTTTGTTATCAGTCTTAAGAAGAGTGGGGCGTGGTCTGACCTCTGATGAAGTCCATTTAGTTTCTTTAGCTGATAACTTTACTGTACAATTTTCAAACTTTTTCAAACTCCCTCTAGAATGGAAAACAAAACAGCGTAATGGGCCCGGTAATTACCGGGAGCTTCGAGAAACGGGCCCCTGGGACCATTTGCGGACCCATACAGTTCTTGACGAAAAAAGAAAAGATGAAATAAAACAACTTGGTCGAAGTTCTTTCTTTCAAAGGTTTCAAAATTGTACATTTAACTGTGTGTGTGTAGTCTATGTTTATCATACATTAAAAAATTGATTAAAAGATATTGATTTTGTTTTGTCCTAGATAACACAAATTTGCTTGGCCAAATTTTGACCTAAAGTACTGCCAGAATAAACAGCCGAAATTTCGCATTCTGTTTTATTAATCATTACTACAATGTTGTATATATCGTGCAGATAGCAGTTAATTATATAGAGGATATTACACGGTGGCGAGAAGATATGAATTTTATGTTCGAGTGGCAAGAACAATATCTCACGAGTGAGCGAAGCGAACGAGTGCGATATTGTTCTTGCCACGAGAACATAAAATTCATATCTTCGAGCCAACGTGTAATGTTCTTTTTATTATATGGAGACTAAATATAACAAAAGCAAAAGGCGGGAATCGTGACGTCATTGAACGATACGACTCTCACAAAGGTGACATACGGAAAATACGCCACTCGGGTCCCGGATGAAGTGGCGCATGGAATCTACGAGTGGTTTAGTTCCCAATAAAACACTCTCCTCCATATAATAATATAGATTATAATAATTCTAACCGGACTGGAGAGCATAAAGGGTATGTTACGATATTCCTCCATATAGGCCATATTTCCAAGGTACATGTATTTCCTCCCTTTCCTATCTTACCCTTCATTCTCTCCATCCAGAAACTTACATCAATCGAAATCGAATCCAGGTGTTGTGTAGAAATCCTTTTATTGGTTAGATTTTAGTGGCTAATTGATAAACATTTCAACCGTACAATAAAACATGTTTGTAGCATGATAACGACAAATCTATGAAGGTTCTTTAATTGTCGGCTAAATACGAGAAGTCTTATATATGACATATAAACAGCAGTCCTTGTTGCTAAGATTTGCTTTTTTATAAATTTCAAACGTGTATGCAGAGGAGTACAGGAGTAGGAGTAGGTGAATTTGAGTATTCCAATTCTTAGAATATGTAACAATCCATATAACTCTATCTCAGTTAGTAATACATCACGAAAGCAAATAAGTGAAATGAATTTTAGTGGATAAATTATGCCTAGCGAGTCCCCAAAATAAATAAAAAATAAAGATGAATTAATTGTTCTTACTCCATGAGGGTGGTTTACAGCGAGAGGAATCATGCCTGTATACTCATATCAATTTGTGGCAGTCAGTTTTGAACCTTTTTAATTCACTTATAACCAAGTCGAGTAGATGGAATGATTGGTGTAATGATCCAACACTGACCGATCACCTCTTTCTGTTCTTCTAGTCAGTTCATTTGTTGAAATATATCGGTCCAGCATGCCAATGTTGCTTGGTAAAGTATCGGTAAACGTTGCTCGAGAATCTTCGAAAAGAGTCGCTAATGCCTCAGCATGGCTTCTGTTTGAATTGCCTTCTAAATGAAGAACGATCGTGTCACTATCCAGACGTTGGCGGAGAAGTTCCGCAGTTGATTGACTTATTCGTAACGAGCAACCATCTGTAACATTTCCAAGTGAAAATTTGTTTCTCTCTATCTTATTTATGATCTTTTCCTTACGACAAATTACACTGTACAATTTCGGTAAGAAAATAGGGAAAAGCACAACCGAGGCCGCCAGCGGATGACTTAACTTGATTACCCTTCCACGAACCAAATTCTGTTCGTCCATAGTACAAACAATGGATAAGACAACGAGGTGCAATGTGGCAGCTAAATAAATTGTGAAAGCTAAACCTTTAGTTTCGCTAAACTGCTTTGGAAGTTTGCGGGTTTTGAATGCGTAGACAGCGCACAAAACAAGGAGGGCAAGATAAAATGAATTTGTGATCAACACACACAAGTCAGTAACACTGCACTGCACGACGACTTGCTCTGGTGTGTAGATGCTCAATACACTGTCTTGGTATCTGCAACAAAATCAAGAGTCAAAACTGTATCAGTATGGTCTGCGTTTTTCAGCTGAGTGTCATAATGACCAAAACCAAGGAAATCGTTCTGGTAAATTACGAAGTACACAAACAATTCAGAGAACGAATCAAATCGAGGCAACCTCAGTCCTGTGGCGGACACAAGGTGCAGAAAACATGTGCGAGCGAGATAGTTTCTCTGTTTTGGTTCACTTCTGATTGGGCGTCAATCACTTTCAATGGCTATGCAAAACCAAATCAAATGTGAATTTCTTTTGACACTCAAGTGAAAACAACTGTAAGATGTAAGTGAAGTAGCAAGTGAAATTAAACTGCTGTAATATGTAAACAATACAGATACTTACGTGAAAAACCCCCAAATTGTCGAGAAAACGATACTTAGTCCTAAGATAAAACCAATCAGTAGTAGCTGCGATCGCGTGCTGACAAATGTTGGATTCATAGTTTTACGGAGGGAAGAGTTAAAAAGACGATTCACCCTCAAGGTTTTCGAGAACATCACAGCATAACAAGTTGCGTGGCCAAGACAGGTGTACCCTCTCATGCTACACACGCGCTTATCTGTATGGAGAAATAATCGTATTTTCAATGAGATAATTTGGGAGTCACCATCGGAGCAAAAGTTGTTGAATTCCTACCATGCCTTCTTCTGGCTTTGCTAACAGTTAACAACAACAGCCTCAGTTATGCTATGCATTTCATAAGCTCAGCCTAAATCTTATACTTAAATCATGGGCTGACAGTAGTATTTCTTTGTTCCCGTGCTATTTAGACTTTTCGACTCTTTTGCAGTGTATGCACGAATTACCTGGTGCTATCAGATCCAAGAAATTCTCGCCATAAGACACCATTATTCCGACCAATAAAAGACAGCTAAGTCCGCGACTGGATGCTTTGATGACTGGGTGATCCTTCAGAGTGACAAACACGATCAGAGTTAACAAAGTACAGACGAGTCCAGCGGCTGAGAACAACATGGTAACCAGGATGAAAGATGGCGACGGATCCACATTGACAACAGGTTGAGGCAGGCATTTTGTTTTGTTAACAGCTGGCTAAAAATAGTAAAAACAAATAAATGAAGGCTTTTTCCCTCCTGGCATGATAAGGGCGAGTGAGAGAATTAGTACGTATGTCATGTCTCACATTATTAAATTCAGTTTGTAGCTAACAGCCAAACTTTGCATAGTACAAAAAGCTTTTCTTAAGAAATGACGGCATTAATCGCTACGCAAATTTGGTCTTGATTAAGTGCTTTGTTTCGGAAATGAGAGCAATTTGAAACTGGTCGTGTGCTATAATACATGTATATTCTAACATGGCTCCAAGGCTTTCAGGACAAACTTTTATTTTGGTGGTCGAATGCGATAGTATATAAATATTCTTTGTATCCAAGCTTCGTTTGGGAATTAACGGACAACAGAAACTTACAACATTTGCAAATTTTGTCCTGAAAGCCATGTTAGAATATTGATGTATCAAACGCGGCCTATTTGTGACGTCCTGGATGAAAGTGTCTCTAATCTTTCACTAAAAAGGATATTTTCGGATTTTTCTGAACTTTTTGATTTTAGTCGTGTAAATAATTTTGAAACTTCATCTGAAGAACTTGAATAAAAAGCTACTGACATCGATGAAATTAGCAGAAGATAAATTCCAGTGAATACTGTAAGCTCTGACGCATTTGTTACGACAAAAATCCATTCCGATAAAAGGTACAAATATGCTATTTTTTCGTTTATCAAGGACTTTCTGCACCACAAAGAAAAGGTTGACACCCAGGTTGCAGTTTATAAGGTACCACGGACAGCAGAAAGTAAGTTTTTCATTTGGTCTCTTCAATGCGCAGAAAGTGAAATCGGCCCAAAGAAATTTTGTAACAAAAAAAAAACCACAAACAAGCAAACAAACGAAACTTAAAACAAAACAGCCATATCGAGTACGATCAAAATGAAGCCGTGACAGTTATAATGGCAAGTCCTTCCGGACGAGTAAATTATAGAATATATGGTAAAAACTAAAGTAAATAATATGATTCCAGGCTAACTCATTGAAACCAGTGAGAAAATAAATATGCTTTACATATATTCATTTATTAAAAACTGGATCATTGGATAATGCAATTCGAGAGTTTTAATTGGCTTAGCCATCATGGTATATGAGCCATTATACCATGATCTACAAAAATGGCGAGCGTATGCGTGATTTTTTGGGCCTTTCTGTTTTTATTGTAGTCTAGTTTTCTATATTTTGGGGGCGTTTTTAATAAAACAATTATTCCACTCGCGCTTGTTGGATATGAGATGATTATAGCCAACTCGGCGCTACGCGCCTCGTTGGCTATCTATCATCTCATATCCAACGCGCGCTCATGGAATAATTGTTAATTATATGACTTAACTCAAGCTCACCACAAATCCCAGGTCACATGGCGTACATTCTGTTTGCTGGCCATTCGTGACGTCATTGGGTTGGCACGGATCACATCTCCAGCAGCAAGGCCCGATGGTAATTGTTCTTTCTCCGGTTTTGCAAGGGAGACTACAGAATGTATGGGGCAGTATGTTGGTGCGCTCAAATAACTCCATCCTAGCTGGACCTGATCCATTTCTCTCAGGACCCCAGTGACCTAACGTTGCGAGGCTCCACGCTGGTCCAGAGTCATCTTTCTGTGGTCTTAACAAGTCATATTCCGCTGAAATATCGCCATTTTTGTCAAATTCAATTTGCCTTCCGTTTAGAGTCTCAAACTTTACATCAAGAATAGTATCAAGGAAAGCTCTTCGATGTTGTGATTGTTCTTGCAAGCACGATATGGTATTTGAAGAATTTTTGCAAGAGACTTTGAAGATTTTGTTCAGTGCATTAACAAAAGTGTACACTGAGTTTATCACGCTTTGAATGTACATATCTGCAGAAAATATTTCTAGTTTAATGACGGTATCATGGGAATTTTCTGAACGAAATTTTGACCTGTTCCTATGCTGCTTCATTTCTGAAATCCATGGATTGCGACTTCCGTTATTTTCTTCTGTCCACTTTTCAAAATGTGTCGCCTGTTCATTCCGAGGAGAGCATAAAACCATATACTTCGCCATGTCTTCGTTTCCAGTCAAATAAACCGACATTTCAGACGAATCACCTCCGATGAGCCATCGAAAGACGCCCTGTTTTCCGAGATTTTTTACAGCTTTAAAAAGTAAACTTATATCACTTTTGGAACAAAAGAGGACGATAACTTTGGCATTCATTTTTTGACTTATATCCTTCACCACTTCGTCAAAAGTTGACACTGCCTCACCTTGTGGAAGTGCCTTTATTGTACCAATGCAGATGCCGCGATTGATTGCTTGTTGTGTGAAGTATTTACTTCCTTCTCTGCCAAATTCATCGTCCGAATATACGACAGACACATATTTTGTGTCGCTTACAAGTAAAAGATCGACCAGAGCCCTTGCGCGCACCTCGTCAGAGGGTACTGTTCGTAAAAAATACTTGAAACGGTTTTTGTCGCTGAGAAGAGGACTGGTAGCACCGTAGCTTATATGCGGCACCCTAAAAAGTCCGAAGAGATTGGAAACCTGAAGAGAAACACTGCTTGAGTACGGTCCCACAACTCCGACGATTGGCGGTGGTTTTGAGGTCGAGCACGAGGGGAGAAAATAAGACGCTTTTTCCAATGCTATTACGTCTTTTGAACAGTAATCAAGGATTTTAAATCCAAGAGTTATTCCTGGAAGAATATTTGAATTCTTGTTTACTTGATCGATGGCGTAAATCATGGCCTCGGTGAAATAAACCACATCTCGTGATCGCAGATCACCGCATTTGTCTTCACAAGAACTCGGGCAATACGAATGAACGGGAAACAAACCACCAAGGATTAGATCTCCTGCTTGGAAAGCTTCGCTTTGGCTTGATTGCTGACTACAGGTCGATGACAATACTAAAAGCAGAACCAAGGCGATCAGGAAAGAATCTGCTTGGTAAATCATGGCTAATCAATAATAACTCTGATAGATTGTTTTTTCCAAGCTCATGCTTATAAGATAGAAGGTTTTATCGTCTGGGCTTTAACACCAGCCCTCTGTTGCTTCTAAGATTTTTAATACTTGCTTTCTACCCCCCAAAAGCACTACTTGAATTGATTGAAAGAAAAAATAAACGCCTTTTAAGAATTGTTTGTGTTTTTATGACGCCCTCATCCGGAAAGATAGATTGTATCACGGCTGTGGCATAATTAAAGCGGCTACTTTGATCGCAGATAATGATACTGCTTCTCCAATAATCGCTTTTGGCATATCATCAAATTAAATATTACAAAGGCCTGCTTGGATCTTCTTTACAAGCTTCAGCAAACTTGGGGACGTGATTGCAATCGAGAAACTTCTATGTTAAGCATCGATTAACTTTGGTGAATTGCAGATACAGTTTTTAATTTCCTCTAATTTTGGGGCTGTAATTTGATTTGCATGCGGATCGAATTTGTAAGTCGTTTTCTTTCCCGAGATGTAAAACAAAATTTCCGAAACACCTGCTTTAGAAAAGTAATTAAAACCAAAATCCCGTGATTAGATACATTGTATTTAGCTGTGAGAGGGCGTACTTGAACTGTTTGTTTTTCACAGGGAGATCTCAATTTACAAACTGCATGATCAGGAAGTAAATCTATAAAAACAGCTTTGCGTATTTCACATTAATGCTTACAAAAATTTCAAGTTCCCCTTGAAATATTAGATGACGAAATTTTTTATGTACATAGGATATGATGCCGGTCTACGAAAAGGCGGCCATGTCATGGTCGTACATGAAATTATGGGGATTGGATATTTTTTCATTAACCTCGTATAATCATAAGCTTTATTTTTCTTTTTTTTCGAAGGAGCTGGTTATTATATATTTTTACAGGGATGAAAGAAAAAGTCTTCTTAATCTTTTGATCAATCGATACAAACCGGAATCTGCAGGATGGCAGTTTTCTTTACATGACGCGGACATGCTGCGTATTCAGATTATTACATCGGTAGATTATTCATTTGTGTTAGTTAAATGACATGTTTACCAGAGATCACCGCCAATAAAAGCAAAATCAGATTTCTGACTGTTCTTACCTTCTACTTTGAAGAGTAATATCATGAGTTATCTCTAGAAATGACGTATTTCATTTCAGAGACTTTGTTCACACTTTTTGTCATGTTTTTATACGACACTGAGCTATTTTACCATTCGCTATTCTAAACGTTTCTTCTATACATCTTTGGCCTTTGTTGTCATTGCTTTATTGCGAGAAATTCCGTTGAAAAACTTGATTAAGAAGGGGGAGAAGAAACGAATTTGATCGAGAGAGTATGCTGGAAGGACAAGGGAGTTTATCGCCCATACAGTACTTATTCCCAAGGTAATTTCCCTCGAGTTTTATCTAGATCACTCCCGGCTTCATTAAAACCGAGATGATCCCTTAGTCAATCCTGTGATGGACATTTTCATCCTCCAAGAAAACAACTATGCAACGAGCGTAACTACACAACGAGCATATCTATTTTTAGATATGGATAGCATATCTAAAAATAGGTGCCACATTGGCACATGTGACTACTTAACAATTAAACCGGTAGGCCGAAAGGGCTAGGGCTACGGGCCAAAAGCCCATGAGGCGAAGCCGAATGGGCTATTGACCCGTGGCCCTTGAGGGCGAAAGGTCTAATTGTTTTAGTATCACCCAACTAGTCGGAGAGAAAAGGCAATAATAAAGTTAGCAAATGCAAGTTAAAGAAATATTTATCTGGGAAAAAAAAAAACGAAAGAAAAACCGGCGAATTTCGCTACTCGATGACTGTTGCTAATAGCCCCCTAGTAGCGTAGCCAATCAAAATGCAGGATTTGCATTAGTTTAGGTGGGTGATACTAATGCAAAATAGAAAGAGTAGAATTGTCCTATATTTGCACTTATGCGCATAAGAACTGATATACGAAAATGGTTAGATAGGCATTATTGAATGCAAATAAGCCATTGTTAAAGAATGTTTGAATTTGCTCAAAAGAAGAACAAGACTTTATGGTAAACAACACAACAAGAATGATAAACATCATAGCAACAGTTCTGGGGTTAATTGAGAGTATCTGTACGTATGGCAGCAGTAAAGGCAATTTTTGCAACAGCTGGCACTACAAGGATGAGTGAGTGAGTGAGTGAGTGAGTGAGTGACTGAGTGAATGAGTGAGTGAGTGAGCGAGTGAGTGAGCGAGTGAGTGAGTAAGCGCAAGTGTCTTTTTTAGCTGAAGCAATAGATAACAGTTACTCTAGCGAATACGAGTTATAAGCGCCTTGAGGCCATGAGGCACGAAACAGCACTGTACTGTGGAATATCAAGCCTCGTTTTTATGAAAAAAAATCACCATTCGTCCTCGCTAAATCCCTCAATAAATTGTTTTGTTGTAGTCTACCATTTTGATTACTTCTCTCAATTCTCAAATTGCAAAACTTCAGATGCACGCGTTATTACTTCTATAAAGTCAAGTAGTCAGCTACACCCTCTTACAAAATCCTTGGTCTACCCCTGCAATTTAATTACAAAACAACTTGGTCAGATCTTTACGGGTCGGCACACAGGATGGAACGCAGGGAAATGTCCCATCGCGTGAACTAGCCATTTTTGCCACAAATCTAGCCTCAGGGACTAAAATTTAGTCTCTGCGACCAGTCCCACGAACTCCCTTGGTGTAAACTCTTCAGGGGACTAGTTGCAGGGACTAGTTCCCTCGTGTGTGCCGACCTTAATCAAAAGAAGATGTTACATCCTTATTTTGTATATCTATTAGTAATGTTAACAAGACATATTGAACGCTTGGATTATTCCAGGGTTATCCCATCCACTCCGGATGGGCACATTTTTTAACCCCCTCCTCCCACCCCACCCGGATCTCCTGAAGCAAAAGACCCCTCTCCTGTCCGGATTTCAACGAAAAAAAAAGATAATCTTTCTTCCAAAGCAGGCAAGTTAAATGTTTATATAATTCTTTTTCTTGTTGGTGTGTTATATGTAAACTTTTTCTTCGAGTCATCACCAAAATTGTGTTACTGACAGCTGACATTGGTAGACAGTTAAATAGTACTGTTGATACATAGTGTAATTCATCTACGTGATCTAAATAACACTGACGACTTCTACAATGAGTGGAATGGATTATGTCTGCGAGAGCTCGCATGAATAATGTACCTAGTTGTGACAAATGTTAGACATCCTAGTCTGGAATTTTCAATTTGTTTTCAATAAACCTCGCGCGTTGTTCCCTAAGATATTGAACTAACACCTAGCGCTCTAATATTCCAATTAAACGTGAAACCATCATTCATCATGAAAAAAATAATACATTCACTACCAGTAATTCTGGTTGGTTCCCTGTCTCTAGAATTCGAAAGTCGATTGATTTTCGATTGTTTACAAAGTTATTTGACAGTCAGTCTGTTCACAGTAGTTGATGATTCATTAATTTGAACTACGATCATTTTAATCTAACAAAACACAATTATCTGAAATAGTTGTTTCGTGTCTTTTACAAGAACAGCACAGCTTTCATATCGATATCGAAGCAAGGCCGGCCGCTCAAGAGGCTCAATTATGAAACATCAGAGCTGAAATACAAGGATAAGCACCCAACACGTAATATGCCCGCCGGTCATGAGTTCTGATCAGCGCAACATCTTACCTTCTTCTATCTATTAGTGAGTTGTTATATGTTTTTTGTTTCTTTGCCATGCATTGTCTTACTGTCAAGTGACTCATTTGCCATGCTAACGCGGAACGCGAAAGCCTCTATGAATTCCACTGGAAAAGACGCTGATTCTTCGGCTGGTGCACGATATACCAAGTGAATAGCAACTCTCGAGTTGCGTCACAAAGAACACAACAATGATCCCTATCCCTTACACAATAACACAATAGGCTTCACACAATAGAACGAGACAATAGTGCATATATTGACTTGGTATATCGATTATCACCCGATTCTTCGAGCACCGAGTTCGTTTCTCTTGCGACTCTGAGAGAGATGCTCAAGATGCAGGAGCAGATGGTTAAGGACATGTTTGAGTCGGTCTTGTCCTCCGTAAATATGAGAATTGACAAGGTTGTTAAATCTGTCGCGGAATTGAAAGCGAGCCTAGAATATTCACAACAAGACATCGACGACTTAATGGAAGCAACAGACGCCATAGACAACATGGATAAAGAACATTAGGACATCCAATGTGGCTTACACAAACACGAAGAAAAATTGGAATACATCGAGAACCAAAGCCGAAGAAAAAATATCCGTGTCGATGGAATTCTTGAAGAAGACAACGAACCCTGGCCGAATACTGAAACAAAGGTTAAAGAAGCGCTACATGAAAAACTAAATTTGAGCTTTGAACCGGTGATCGAACGAGCGCATCGTGTTGGAGTAAGACCAAGATCAAGTGCTTTATGCTGATGGTATCAACAGACATCCAAGAACCCTAGTGTGCCGTTTACGTGATTGGCAGCAAAAGGATGAGATTCTTACAGCCGCCGAAGGATCTAGCCTGCAAACGCAGACGTATT
>JAHPZR010012424.1:22500-52500 GCA_019787425.1 Platygyra sinensis | reverse complement strand
TCGTTACCTGTAAATCACTTGGTCTTGCTATTGTTGACTGTTTAAGGATAAAAGTAAGTCGTCAGTCGGTAATTGCTTTGTCAATTTTGTTAATAAGTCAAAAACGTTTAAGTCTCATGCCGTAAGCCTTAAAAGCAGAAAGAGTGGAGCTTAATGCATTAGTCTGGAGGCAATTATTAAAAACAGACAACAAACTGCAAAGCTTTGTATCTCTATGATACCAGCTTAAATGGACGCAAGAGAATTCTGGGGGCTCCAGGAGTTCCGTATTTATCAAAACATGAGTTTGCATTGTTGCACATTCTATGAATATGGGTGGAATATTTGATTTTTTTTCTCTCAGGAAACAAGTGATAAGATAATCGAGCTATTATATGTGAGGACTTCAGGTATACCTCTTTATTGTGCGGACAGCCATCATCGAAAAGCGAATACAAACCAAGGAATACAAAATTACCGCAGTACCATAAAACACATACAGCGCCGGCAACGTCTGAACTTTGCCATTGTTATGAAGCTCAATACAATGACCTCTGTGCCTCACCGTGTGTTTCCTTACTTTTGGGCTTAAGAACTTAGAACAAGTATATGGTAAACATGTTTCGATACTACTGGATGCTAGTCTCCTGATCAATTTATCCTTTGTTAGCTCATTTTTTTTTCATACCCGTTTGTTTGTTATCCCACCCTATCCCTTCTGCTATAATTCAGGGCTTATGGCAGAACTTTGCATTATCATATCTGCACTATTCGCAGGTCTTTAACAGGACGCATTAACGATTTTTATACGTTAGTTCCTATTATTATGAATTATCAATAAGAACACTGTGACTATTAAAAAAGGTCTCTATAGAAAAGCTTTAATCAAACATAAAGGCTGCGGTATGCATTTCAAGCAAGCCAGGAAGGAAGTTGATGCATCTCCGTGTGGCACGTTTTCAATGCAATTTATTGAAATTCACTTACCTTTTTAAATGCCATTTGTTGCTGTCCAAATTCTCCCCCACCGCCCATGGCGGGAAGACCCACTAATCCTCCACCCATCATGCTTTGTAGACCTCCTTGGAGAGCGCCTCCTTGAGGACTGCTACTTTGAAGACCACTGTCCATCATTCCTTGCCCTTGAAGAGCATTAACACCACCACCATCGGATAACATCCCTCCCTGAACTTGCTGTCCTCCTGTAAAAGCAGATGTCATGCTCTGCATTCCCTCCATTCCCTGGACAGCCTGAACACCTTGCATTCCTTGCAAAGAACCACCCCCTCCAAGGGAGCCTTCGCTCATACGGCTCGCAGATTCACTCAGTCTTCCACCTCCTCCCATCTCCCCTTGTCCCAGCGCCATTTGTCCCATCGCACCCGCATCCATGGCCCCTCCAAATCCCGCTCTCTCTGATCCTCCCATGGGAGCTTGTTCCACTGGTGCTGCCTGACCTTGCCCACCTAGTTGCTGCGGTCCTTCTAGGCCTCCAAAGCCTCCCATGCCACCATTTAAAGATTGAGTGCCACGTGCTCCTAGACTACCAAGTTCCATGTTGCTTTGTTGGGACGATCCTCTCATTTCGTTTGGCAACATTTTATCTGCTTGGTGAATAAGGCTTGAAATCTCTGAGAGCCAATTTTAGAAGAAAAAATAAACACTTTAGAGGAGTAAATAAGAAACGATAGAAAGGGCCTTTCAACAATGAACTTGATCAAAATGCCAGAGTTTCGTATTCGACCTGATTTTTTTCATTACTGTCTCACGATTAAACGAGATTCATCCAAAGAGTCCATTAATTTGAAATCACCTCTCACATTTTCTCGTTGGTTGAAAAGTAAAGAACCCATGCAATGAAAAGATAAAACAAATTTGTTATAAATTTTATGAAAGGTCTTTTAAACCAACCTGGCTGAACAAAAGATGATTGTTGGGATTCATAAGGTGAAGCATATTCCTGAAAATCTTCTGCGTGGCCAGGGTTTTAATGTGTCCGTCATCATGCAGGCATGCAAAAGGAAGACACGTGCAACAAGATGTCCAGTTAGAACATGCAATTCATTCATCATTTATAGCTAGAGCTATTTTCCAATCTTGATCGACGGAAGACCTTTCTTAAGGAAGGTCAAACAGGCAGCTCAAACAGCATGCTACATTGCACACTATCTTGTCTCGTGTGTGATCAAATGCCGGCTCATAGAAGTTAACGTCCTATGATGAAGGAAATTCTTCAGGATCTAGTAGCATCCTTACCTCCGTTTATTTATGATACATAATTGTTATTGAGATTGGTTTGATCTTGTTATCCTTGAATAACATTTAGCAGAAAGACACCTGCTAGCTATATAAAGACTCCGGGTCAGGAAATGCTCTTCTATAAATTGATCAGGAATCCATAAGGAAAGTGATGTGATTACCTTGGTTCTCTCGTTGTTGACCTCCCGCAAATGACATTTGTTGACCTCCTCTTCCTTCCTCCTGAGGGCTAGATATTCTCGGTTGCATACTTTCTTGCTGTGCCTGTTTATCAAAAAAAAAAAAACTGTAGCTACATTTCCTGAGAGCTTAGGTTTTTAGCTACGCAAAAAATGTTTGTAAAAATAGTCTGTCGCCATTCATAATGAATTATTTGGGATATTGTAGAGCTCTCTATGCTTTTTGATGATAAGAGTGAAACTTTCTTACCTCTGCTCTGTAAGCAATTCTAGATGCATTACAATCCCCCAAGAAATATCATGCAAAATAATATTAGGACGCTTCAAGGTTCTATTTTCCCTATTCATCATAGTCGAGATCATCACATCTAGGGGTGCAGGGATGGCGCAGTGGTGAAAGCGCTCGCCTCCCATCACTGTGGCCCAGGTTCGATTCCCAGACCCGGCGTCACATGTGAGTTGAGTTTAAGTTCTCGTCCCTGCTCCGAGGGTTTTTCTCCGGGTTCTCCGGTTTTCCTCTCTCCACAAAAACCAACACTCCAAATTCCAATTCGATCCGCCCGTTTGATTATCACGTCATGTTAAAATGCGCGTTACAAGTATTCAGTATTTATTTATTTATTTATTTAGTATTTAAGCCCCTTCTCTGTTTCTGTAGAAGAAATTTCAACCAGGATTTTAGAGAAAACGACATCAGGTTGGCATTATTAAAGCTATCTATAGGAGCTTTTCATAGTACGTGTCAACAAAGCGGTTAGTCAAATAAATACACTTGGCACTAAACGGATTACCCTGCGAACAAAGTTCCTTTGATCTCCCTAGGCAGAGGGTAGAGAAAGGAGACTCTGTGAGCGGCTTCGAGATCCTTTGATATGCCGCTCATCACCCACGACAAAAAGGATGATTCAGTCCATTTTTTGCTGGTCAAACCGAATTTTCACTGATACGCATGATCACTCGCAAGAATTGCTGACTATTTCCGCGCCCACCTACGTGACAATGGTGAGTGCTCCGCTTTCGTACTTCGAAAAAGCCGTGAAATCCACAATCTCCTCCAAAATAAACTCTAGTTTCTGACGAAGGATCTGGTCTGCTGAAAATTATAAGACAAACCATGTCTTTCGATGTTGCTGTGGTCTTTGAGGAACACTTTACAACAGAAGGTTTTGGAGAGCGGGAGATACTTAACAAGGTCTTGGTTGAATTGACCGGGGTCGAAATCATTTTTAAGATTTTCACACTGCTCGCATGTTGATGCAATCAGCACATGGCAGTAATTTCAAACTTTTTAAATGATTAACATATTTTGAGGTGGTTGGTGGCTAGATTACTTTACCTAATTCGTTGCAGCATGCTCGATAAGAAATCTAGAAGCCACATGCACAGTCTCCTTCCTCTTCCCGATTTCTTTAGGGAAATTGAAGGAGACTCTAAGAGCAGAGTATGAACTGATTGAACAGCTTTTGTTTTAACTGAATTAGTGTAGCACAGCCCTCAATGGCGAAAACGGCAAGCAGCAAGAAAATGTCTCTTTACCCCTGCAGGAGCTCCACCAACCACAGAAGCGCCTCCGTTGCCAATAGAAGCAGAACCACGAGAGGACTGGGACTCTGCTGCGATCGCGCGTTGAATCTCATCTAGCTCGTGGGCACTTTCAGACGCAACCTGGGCCTGAATGCTTTGTTTCTGTGTAAGATATAACAAGGTGTCGGGTGACAGCCGGATCGCTACATCTCTCTTTAAGTGTTCTTTGTCAGTTTGACTATGCGATATGAATATTAAACTCACTATGAGGCGGAATTCTTCACAACAGAAACAATTAAGTTCTGTGTGTGGAAAGTGCTTTAGAAAGACACAGGTTAGCAGAATCGATGATTGTACCTCTTCGTTAGCCTTAGGGGTAAAACAAATAAAATTGACTGCATTTTAAAATCTCCTCTGAGTGGTCGTTGCCTATCCATTCCGTACCTCTGCAGCGTCCTGTCTTTGTATATTCGTGGCCCAGTTGACACCTTTTCCTCCATCTTCCCACCCTGCTCCTGCACCTCCTCCACCCCCTCCAGTGCCGTACCCCTCTCCTGTTTCGTATTTCTTTTCCTCTTCAGCTTCCATAGCTAAACGATCCTCTAGTCTGGTGTCTTCCTTGTAATCATTGTTGTTACCTCCAATGTCTCCTAGCTCACCCAATCCCATCATTTTGCCTAATCCACCTGGCTTTCGGTTCACTTTATGTTCTTTTACTCGCTTAATGTGAGGTCCTTCGTCAGTGTAACTTACTGAAAAAAGTAGAGCCATAATAATATTAGCAATACGATAAACATTAGAATTTTCCTTTCTATTTTGCACATAAGGAGTACAAAGCGAAGACTTCAGGAAGCTATCGAAGCGATCTATCGAGAAACCAAACTAAAACCAGAAGCCCTTTGTGCACTTCCGCTTGTGCGTAAACAGCAAGGGAAGCAAATTGTCTGAGAAGGAAGTTCGTAAATCATATATGTACATGTACCTAACTCAATTTGTTTAATTCCTAAATACCCGTAAGGCACCAAAAGGAAAAATGCCATGAGCGTAAAAACCAAAGTAATGTCAGTTTACTCTCGACACTCAAATAAAAATCGTCCCAATAACACCTCATCTCAAAACATGAAAGGTACTTCCTTTAGATAAATTAAATAGACATATAAAGCGTGCCTAAAGTCGCATGTTTTCTGGAGGTTTGATTTGGCTTGTCGTCCGCAGTCTCGTCATTAGTTTCATGAATTGGCTCAGCCGACCCTCTGATTCTCTCAACTCTTGATTCGGCCTTATGACCATGCTTCACTGCATCCTGAGCAGCAAGGCTAGCGTCTAACTCAGCTTTTTGCACTGCTGCTTTTACTAAAAAATATAAAACATAAGGCTGTTAAAACTTGGAAATCAACGGTATCTAGTGTGGAGTAATACCACATGAAATATTACAACGTAACCATCACAATAGTGGTTTATCTTTTGGCCAGGAAAACGCAAATGGCACATAGGCTTACCAGTAGAAAAACATACAATGTAAACACCTAATACAAAGCAGTAAAATTAAATGAGGTATTCCACATCTTACGTGCTGTATAGCGTCATTGAATCCCTTGAAGGTGACTATATTTACAACCGAAAATGCTATGTTGACTTTTTCGTCATGGAAATAAACGGCAACTGTGCGCGACAATTGTGTGTTACCGGAAATGTGCTCCGCATTTGTTTCTCCTCTGGTGATTCAGTGTTTTCCAGACCATGCACGGCCAAATCGCATGCATCTTTTGAAAATTCCACTCACCTTTGTCTTCCAGATTTACCGACTTTGGAGTCGCCGGATGCGCTAAGAACGAATTAAATGAAAATATTTGTATTTTGTTGATTTCTTAGAAAACGCTATCCGCGGTTTGGCTTGCTCGAATGAAAACAGTTATCTAAACTAACTAACCCACCAAAGTCCAATTTCTTTAACAAAATGGATTGCTTGTCTTTTCATACATTGTTAAAATGAAACCACGGTCACTTTTTACTAGTAACCTCGACGAGCGATCCTTTTCTGGACTGGTCTTTGCCTTGCCTCTGAAATCTTTAATCCACCTTGCATGCGAAATAGATAAAGATAAACGTATCTTGAAACGTACCTTCCTCTGCACCAGACTTCTCAGTAGACGTTTCGAGAGGAGCTGACAAGACTAAAAATAAAGTCATTAATCAGAAAAATGTGACGAGAACTCACAAGGCAAAAAATACGCTCGCTTTGATAATTCAAACCGTGTCCACAAATAGCGAATAAGCAAACAAACAAACTGACAACCAAACAAGCTGGAGAAACTAAGAATAAAATAAACAAGACAGTTTAAGAGGAATTAACGTGCTTCTGTATATTTATAACATATACCGTTTGGAAAATGTTTTTCCACCCTTATTTTACGGAACGTTAACGTTTGGCTCTATTGCCACTAAAGCCACCTAATTCAAGGTACCCGTACCAAGGTGATCAATAGAAACGAATCTTAGTTTCTACAGTAACTGGCTGTTCAATGGACAATTTTATTTGGCAATAAAGCCACTAATCAGTTAGATCATACAGTTCAAGTTCATGTTTAAGGTGTAATGCTAGTCTTTTGAATTCGAAAAATAAGGTCCATGAGCGACTGTTTTACTATGTGTAACCTAAAGAAAATATCTAGGAAGAAAAATATCTTGGAGCCTTCAAGCTGTTCAGTTGTTTTCGTTTCTCGTGTGAGGTTTGAAATTTTGTCGTCAGAGTAAGTAAAGCCACCGGAATCAAGAAAGACAATAGTAGTCCAGGAGTTAAAAACACAATGTAACACCTGTTTCACTCTCAATTAACTTTTTAGGGAGCAATTCATGATTGCTACTAACATTGGTCAATGGACATCCGACCCATATATGCGGGTTTTCCGTGGAAGTGGCCGAGTGTAATCACATTTGCACCTCTTTACGATGTATAGTTAGAAGCAAAACTTTGAGGTTCATTTCACTTTCAAACAAGTCTTAATCATTGCATTATTACAAAGAATAACTGATTCTCAGGTGAATGTTGGAAATTTGCATTTTATCCGGTCGACTTACACCATGTTGGTTCAGTCGAGTCGAAGATTAACAATTTTATTTTTAAAAAGGGGAAATTAAAATATATTTAAAAGTGAGAAAACGGGTTTACAATATAGCCGGTTAATAAACTTTTGAATTACTGATAAAATCTTCACTACACGTTACTAAGTTCTGAAATGGTCAACAGGAAATCAAATGACAACTCAACTGATGCGAAATGGATAGAATAGCAAAACTGCTACTTAAACATTGTTTTCCTAAAATGCAAATGAAATTTTCTGTAAGAGATAAGCACAAACAAATCACCGAAGACGCAACTGAGCCATGGAAGACACATCAGACCAGTTGAGACCTGACGCACAGCAGGAAAGAAAAGAAAAATGTCTAAAACAAATCTTTCATTATGCCAATAATACACTGTTAGCCAAAAGATGTTGAATATCGACTATCGATAAACTCACCTGTGTGCGACAACCATAATGTGAGGCACGTTAGAAGAAGTCTGTTGTTCATTCCACGGCCTTTCCTTGTTCGATATTGTTTATTTATCCCAAATTTGTACCTGCTAGGCAAACGACAGAAGTTTATTACCAAATGCTATGAATCTATGGCGAAGTAGTGGTTGACTTTACTCCATAGCATTTACCAATTTGAAGTGAAAATAAACGGCATGGGTGAAAAGCCTGTTATACTTCCAAAATCGTCTCTTTTTTCAAGCTTCTACGAAAAATTGACAAAGAGAAGCAGGTCTCCTTACTTTGTTTGTAATGGCCGTTCATTGTTTAAATAATAAAGCTTCTTTTCACTGCGAACGACCACAGCGTATTGTTAATAACTAAAAATTAATTTGCGTGGCCAAAACGTCAAATAAAATAGGGACTTACCGTTCAAAAAATAAAAATCCAAATCAAAGTTGGCCTGTAAACTTTTCCTATTTGGTCATTTCCGATAAATGACGTCATAAGAACCCAGAAAGTCTTTAAACTTAAGCAAGATTAAATATTTACCACTTCGCTCTGCACCTTATTGAGCTCACAAAATATCAGCTCTATAGCTTGAGAATAGCAAAATGTCGACAGCAACAGTGTCATCAAAATCAATAGAAATTAAGATGATAATTGTTAAAATTACTTTAATTGCAGAAGTATTTTTGATTTTTACGCTTTAGGAATACTTTAACTGTGCTCATTGTTTCGTGATTTCTCACCTGCTAGCTTCAAACTTAAAAACCTATGACCGTTCTTGCAGATAAACGGCTTCATCAGTTCGCTTCCGAGATGCTCCAATACTTCTGACATGCGGAACAATAATAGCTTAAGAAGATTACAAGTGCAGTATTTAACAGAAGAAGAACATGGTTATTGCCTTTGTTTTCACGGAGCCGACGATGGACATCTGAACAGCATGTACACTACCCATCGTTTGCATAAATTGTAATCAAGTTCCGCTGGATTCATAGCTCAGATACTGAAGTGTTGAGTGTTTACACAATCTCCTTTTCAGTTCTTCTCAATCCTCGAGATAAAACGTCATAGCCATGTGACAGAAATGTGACAAATGACGAATTGCGCATGTTCAATTCTTCAGGGGAAGCCTTTCTAAAGTTTGAGAACTAGACTGTCACTGTTGCCTTCATATAAGGGTGCGCAGCGATGGCGCAGGGGTAACTGCACTCGCCTTCGACCAATGTGTGCCGGGTTTGATTCCCAGACCCGACGTCATATATGAGTTGAGTTTGTTGATGGCTCTCTACTCTGCTCCGAGGGGTTTTTCTCCGGGTACTCCGGTTTTCCCCTCTCCTCAAAAGCCAAGATTTCCAAATTCTAATTCGATCCTAGAAAGCACGAACATTCCTGAACGTGTTCTTTTAACTGCTTGGTGCTCCTTGGGTAAAAAAATAACATATTTACATTTATTTATTTATTTATTTATTTATTTATTTATTTTTAAAAGAAGCTGTTGAGAAAATATACATGTACAAAAAGATCGCCGTTCCGAGATCGATCTATTTTCCCTAACCAATCAACTTAAAAAATCTCACAACCTTACTTGTTGCTAGGTAAATGCCCAATGAATCAAAAACTTTTATTGTTTAAGCATCTTTTTTTAAAGTTTACTTTCAGCGACTGTGGCTCTTTCCCTCAATCCCTCAACTCATATTAAACTACAAGCTTTATCTTGTCATCATCTGTTATCTTGTTAAGTTCAACATAAACAAATACGTGATCTGGGTCAGTGACTCAATACGACGACTTGAATTAAAAAAAAACCTTAACAGTTAAGAGAGAAAGCCACATCAGTTCTATCTGGTTTTCTTGTGGGACGTATATCCTAGTCACAGAAATTTAGATTCTATAGTGGGGTATTATATGGAATTTCAACATAATGTTACTGGACTGATAATGACTGTTTATTAAAAACTCATTGGAGCAATATTTACAATATAAGGCTGAATTACTAAGCTACGTACAACATTATACTAGAGAATAAATACAATAGCTGCTAAGATACAAATACTTAAACTATATCACGTAAAAACAGTACAAGCCACTAGATGTACTTATTAGTGACAAACTCTTGCGTGCGCTTAGTTCTACAAGAAGGACGCATGATACAGCTAACACCAGATCAGAGGTTGTAACTGTGTACAAACTCCTCCCACTTGGGGAGCATAACTTGGTGCAAGGAGTGGTTCTCATTCCGTAGTCTGTCGATATTTACCTGGAAGAGATGGGCGCGCCTCTCGCATAGTGTTGTTAGATTGAGTGCGTTTAGTGCCTCATTGTATTTCATTAAAATGATGCGCATAGCTCTTTTCTGGAATGGACTCAATCTTATTGGATAGAAAATCTGGTATATTTTGCCACACAGGGACAGCGTATTCTAGAGCAGGACGAAAAACGGCTGTATAAACCTTTGCTAGTGAAGGTGGAGGCACACCACATTGTTTAAGGACTCTTAAAGAGTAAAGTCTCTTGTTTCAGTTCTTCACAATATTTTCTTCATGATGGGTCCATTACAGGTCATTACTTACATAGACACCTAGTGCCATCTCAAGGTAAGGAGAACCATATGGCCACTCCCGACCAGATTTGCTGCCCTAATTACTAGAGTTGATTACCAGTAATATAATTAGAAACATAAACAAATTTTAAACTCCAATCAACAGTGGGCATTGGTGGGACGCCGGGGAGGGGACATTATGAGATACTTAAAACTGCATGAAAATTGACAAGAACAGATCAAAAACATGTCGGAGGCAACTCTGTTTAAACCTCACTCTGTTATTCTCTACTTTTTTGTACTCGCATTAATTGAAGTACAATTCAGTACAATACCCAGCAATTGCGTTAGCAAGTCAATGCAATTAAGCTCCTCCTTTTGGCCGCCTCCACAAGGGTGCGTGACCTAGCGCCGGTGGAGAGTGTTATTAACAAAACTGAAGGTTTTTCCTTGCCAAAAAGATGGGTCTCTTTCCCATTTTACTTTTGGCGGTGTGTAAGGGTGAAAGCAATTAGCTTGTGCCACCCGTCATAACAGTTTTTTTTTTAATTTGAGCAACTGGTAGAAATAATAAATCATGCTGTTAACTAGGAGGACTGATTGCGTGACAGAACGTTGTAAAGCTCACTGTTTTGAGTAACTATGACTCCACACGATCAAAATATAAGTTTTTTTTCAGTAAACCTCTCTTGGTTTAAGTGAAAAATTATTGTTTTTACAAAATTAGTGAGCATCGCTTTCGCAGTCAGACGTGTTATCATTTTACCGATAGAGAAAATACTTTAGATCATAGAATTTAAAGGAGAATGTATATTTATTATGGACAGAAACATATGAATTTTATCTCGAAAACGCATCAAAGAACCCTAGATTATATAGATAAAGAAAAAATATTGATGAACTATAAGAAATACATGGTGATATCCAAAATATGTCAGAAGGAAAACTTGAAACTTTTTGGGTTAGAACGCAAAGGAGTTGTTAGGGCGAGCTGGGGATTGGCGCTTATATATATGAATAATGACAACAGGTGGAAACAGGTATGACTGTAAGGTGTACCATTATAGAAACCAGGATTCATACGCCCCCAATTCATAGCAAATCAAATGGAACAACGAGGGCAAAACCTAGACAGAACGACTTGCACCTAAGTTTAAGCAAAACAAGAACAAGTTAACGATAATAAATCTCAAAAGAAACCAGAACAGAGAGAAAATCAGCAAGTGGCTTGTGGTGGTGGCAAAACATTACGTCATATAAACTACGAAGTCTAGAAGTAGCCGTGAATGAAGAATGACAGTGTTTGGGATTACGGTTCCGTGTTGAAAGCGACTACACTTCCATTCGACGAAGGAAAACGTTTTGGTAAGTAGAAGTACTTCTTTATGTCGTGTAACTGACATCAATTTTTAGTAGCAGGTAATTTGAATAAGTATCAGTTTTCTCTCTATTTACTTCAATCCGTTCGATTTAATTCAAAACTATCAATGCTTGATCGTTTCCGACCCATGGAGACTTGTTACCAAGCACTAGCCAATTGATGTCACAGTAAAGTAAAGTTTTTGGACAAAGTTTCATAAGTGTAAACACACGTATTTTGTTTCTTCAGTTGATACTGGTTGTTATGTAAAGCTGATTTACTTTCGGTTTAGGATACAAAGATCGACCTCCACGCCATGTTTTCAAGGGAATGAAGTGGCTGGTCGTCACAGCCGTTGTAGCTTGTCTGGAGGTGGTCGCCGCGGGTAAGATGAACATTCAATGAAAGCTAAACGCCTGGCTGATCCTGTTTGTTCAAATTGACTTCCTAATTACAAGACTTAAAGTTTCGACGGGTGGTAAATCATGATAAAGAATCATTTTTAGAGAAGGACTAGCTACTTTATCGCGAGTTTCTTGACTATTCACACAATTTTTTAAACAATTTGTGTCCCAGTTCTCATAACAAAGCCGTGAAGTAGTGACTATAGTCCTCCAAGGTATATGCATGGTGCCTGCGACATTATGTTTTATCTCTTTTGCGTTTTTTTTTACCACTATCGTAATATCGTAACTTTTTTATCAATTTTATTGTAGTAGCGTTTCCTAATGGCATTTTTTATCTGATTGTAGCCTTTTCTTGTAGTGGTAGGGGGTCATATCTTCAATGACGAATTTATTAAACTAAACTAAACTAAACTAAACCCGTTGTAGCATACAAGGTAACAAAGTGTTATTTTACCGTTGCCAGCTTGAATGGCCTTTCGTTTGATATATTGTACGCACAAAGGATGATGTAAATGCTTACATAGCAGAGAGAAAAAAATTTCATGGAATGGCCATCTTCTCATACGACTTGTAAAATTTGTGTGACTGTCGAGATAACCTTGGCTGCATTTGTTAACCAACGTTACATTTTGTTTTTTTTTGAGAAACCCAGTGTATATTATATTTTTTTGTTGAGTGCACAGTCATAAGGTTTGTAAATAAGAAAAATACACACTATAACTATTTTTAGGTTCCCTTAGAAGGGCAAATAAACGCGAGATAAAAATCGACAGACAAAGACCTTGGGAATACGGTAAGTAGATAATCATGCAATAGCAGCTACTGCCATCATTCCTAACCCTTAGAAAGTTGCGCGACCATTCCAAAAATGTCTCAATCCAGAATTTGTGACGTTAAGATCGAACGTCAGCTTGTATGTCGAGCAATATCTGCAGCTATACCACTCAACCCAGTGCTCAGGAAATTTGACAGCTTACGCGCGGAATAATTCTATTCTGGATATTAAGAAGGTGCAATATTAAAGTGTGTCGTCAGGCTCAAAAATTTAGAAAAGTAAAACCTGTTAATCTCTTGGTTGTTTGATCAAGCAAAAACGTATCTAAGAACTGCATCATTTCATGAATCGTAATGCACTTGAAGAGGAACTTCGGTGTGAAATGTTATCGAAAAAAGTCCAGATTTAAGACTGAGTTGAATTTCGAAATTCCTGATGTCGTTCGTAAGTTCTGTGCTAGAGTGCTTTGATTGTGATTGGACTGTACATCTGGCAGTATCATTTGTGAGCGTTTACTTCAATCGTAATTTTTTATATAATTTAATAACCTCATTTGATTAATTTTGTTGCAGCTTGGCTAAAATATCTTCTGGGAGACCCTAAAGGAAATCGTAAGTAAAGCCTGAACCTCCAGCTTCGCTGTAGCTAATAATTATTTACAAGTTTCTTCAGCGACTAGAAGCCAAAGATCAAAATTGGTTAACAGGTATAATTGTTGCATAGTCACTTCATAAGACCTACTTTTGAGTGCGATTTTACTTGGAACTCAGGGACTAGTAACTTTATGCGTAAGTATGCAATCGCTATACCTCCGGAACTCTAGCAATTATATTATTTTATTATTCTTTCAAAATATTTCCCCGTTTCTGATTGGTTAAAACCACACGCATAATTCACCATAACCAGCTGCTGTTCACCAAATATTGAACAAAATGACGTCAAAAGTGCAGCTCGCTGCAAATTATTGAACCGATGACGTCAAAATGACCCTCTGCAGATTATTGAACCGTTGACCGAGAAAACCTGGGGACGAGGTTGTGTTACTTTTGGTGAGCGAAAATACAAAGAGCAAAATGGCGAATTTAAGAACGGGGAAATATTTTGAATGAATAATAAAGCAATTATTGAATTCGGCTTTCGTAGGATATGAATACCTCGGTCTTCGGCTTCTGTAGATAACACCCTCCTTGATCTGCAGAATTCTTCATATCCTACTCAGCCTCATTCAATAATTGCTAAATATCTCTACTGTGTGTCTGATGCGTTCGGCAACGAAGCGGAATGGCTTCTAACTTCTAACGTTCCTCGACAGAAAAACGAGTCAATTTGAAATCGTTCTTAAGTGACTTTTAAGTCGTTACCAGGTTTATAAAAAATTTTAGAAGCTAAAGGAAGTTTAAAATTATATAATAAATTTCTTTACTAACGAAGATCGTTTTTAATAATGAAATCGGTTAGTTCGACAGTCTCGGTTATCCCAAAGGTCAAGTTACAAGTAAATAACATAAGTCACTAAATACTCAACGTTCATCAGTGTTTGTATTTAAGGTGGATGGTACCAGTTTTCCGGACGTGGGAAGTCTGGTGACGACTGCGCACGTCACGCGCGAGTTTGTCCGCGAGATTTAAAATACAGAGAAAACAAAACAAATATGGCGGCGCGAAGATTTTTTCATACAAGGTTGTTTTTTTCCTGTTTATCCGAGATTGGATCAAAACGAAAGATGTCCTTTGGGTGTCAGTTGTTAAACAATTCAGTATGCATTAGGAAAACACTTTCTGTAACTCAATGCCCGAAATTCAAGGCTAAAGTTTCCATCAGTGTGGCGATAAATCCTGTCGGCGATCGCGATCGTAACAATTTGAAAACTACAGTGGCAAATTCTGCCAAATCCTTGTACCATAGTTTATCTCGTTTTGTGTGCTGCACCGGACTTGTAGCTTTCTATACTTACTACTCGTCCTTCGCCGCTTGCGCAGAAAACAGCGACGACGAAAAAGAAAATAATGAAGAGTGTCGACGTCGTCACAAAGGTTGCTTTGCTGCCAAAAGGCGGGTTTCACAACTTGAAAGTCTCGCAAAAGCAAGAAGTGCGAGAACAGTAAAAAATGACCAACCAGAAGAAAATGACGATGACATGGGACCTCCGCGGAAAATAGCGACTAGGTCTAAACAGGTATGTAGTTGACGGGCTGAACATTTATATGGCAAGATTCATTGCTGCAAATTAGCATGTTTTGCTATCAGCCCCCTCTCTCTTCCTTTGGTTTTGAAAAGGTCAATAAACGACAACTGAGCAGCACAATCATGTTTTAATATTACAGCAAGTTGAAACTGAAGTGGATATCTCTGGTTCAAGGATAGTTGAGCTAGGAGTTCTCAGAAATGATCTGAAATTATGTTCAAGATGTCAGGCAGGTGAGTCTCATATGGGGCCTTGAGAACCTGTTTGCTCCTCAGGAATGGGTTAAAGGGTGAAATGGGTGGATATCTACCGACCTTTAAATCCACCAAAACCCAAACACATTGAAATAAAAAAACATAAAGAGGACACTCAGCAAAATGAATTTATTATGGAATTTTTCGTTTAATAAAACACAAAATTAGTTTGCTAACAGCCCCCTTTCCCTCACAAAATATTGCTGTACAGCACGGGAGGGGGGGGGGGGGGGAGATGTAAAGTGAGGGGTCAAAAGTATTAAATAAAGATTTGCAAGAGAGGGGTACTTTTTTCATTTCTGGAATAACAAGTGGGATGGTCATTTATATTTAAGGTTTTCCAAGAGCTCTTCTCAGTGCTTTGTATGAAATGGAAAATATCTTCTTGCTTTGATTTGGCATATTTATGAAGCATGTCAAATCTGTGCATTGTAAGTCCTTTCAGACAATCTTAAACAACAGTATTTGAAAGAATGGGGGTTCATCACTCATATTTAGAATTTTTTTAGAATGGGAGGCAGGCCTTAACAAGAGTTTTACCTGTCACAAAATTAACTTCCCCCCCCACTCACTCAACACAAATAATGCCTGGACATTTAAACCAAAATAGAACAGGCCAATTCATATAGCTGCTTTGTCAAAAAGGAGTCTTGGTGCAGAACTTTTCATATTATGGAAATCAATTTTTTTTTCAATCACACCTTTAGATCTTATTTCCGTATGAGAGTTTGTGCACCAAGATCTTTTCAGAAGTAGAAGGAAACTCAGAAAATAATGCGCCAATTTATTTATTTCCTGTTTTAAAAAAAGTGTATCAAGATGCATATTCACTCAACTGTTCAATGGTCCCACAGGTCCATTGTCTCTTGTGAACATTGTCAATGAAAAACAAAGTGGACTCAGCAGTATCTTTACTGTAAAGTGCAGCTTCTGCGGTCACAATAATGAAGTGAGATCCTCTGGTGAACACAGGACTGGAAGCCGTGGTCCTCTTGCCAGTAATATCAATACTAGAGCAGCATTAGGATCTTTGCATGCTGGCATTGGGAATACACATTTGAATAACTTACTTTCAACTATGAATATACCAACTATGAATCACCGCCTATTTAAAAAAAGAGAAAGTGAAATAGGAAATGTTGTTGAGAACATTGCAAGGGAAAGCTGTAAATTGAACTTAAATTTAGAGAAAGAGCTGGCTGAACAGTCTTCAAGTCCATCTGCAGATGGTCTTGTTGGTATTGCTGTCTCCTATGATATGGGCTGGCAGAAAAGGGGACGGGGTTATAACTCTTCAACTGGTCATGGAGCTGCCATGGGGCTTGCAACTGGGAAGGTTGTTAGTTATTCTACAAGATGCAAAACATGTAGAGTATGCAGCCACAACAAAATAACAGGGAGAGAAAAAAAGCATGACTGTCGAAAAAATTACAATGGCTCATCGAAGTCAATGGAACGAGATGTTGCATGTGAATTGTGGAGTAAAGCTCCTGAAAGTGGGGTAAAATTTTCTATCTTTGTTGGGGATGATGATTCAACAACATTAGCAGACATAAAAAACAAAGTCCCTTATGGTGTGGAGAAATGGTCTGATGTTGTACATGCAAAGAGATCCCTGAATTCTAGATTGTACAATCTTAAGGACCGGTTTAAAAGTTCAAACTGCTCAATTCTAAGTCAAAAGGTTATAAACTATTTGACAAAGTGTTTCAGTTATTGTGTCAGCCAGCATGCAGGAGATTCAAAGTCTCTAAAGCAAGGCTTAAAGAGCATCATTCCTCATGCATTTGGTGACCACATTTCTTGCGATATTTCATGGTGTGGCTATAGACAAAATCCTACAACTTATAAGCACACAGACTTACCAAATGGAAAGGATCTTTCTGGAGAACCGCTCAAGAAAGCCCTGACTGAAATATTTGATGAATATTCGACCGACATTGTAGTAAATAAACTTACTCCATGCGCGAATTCACAAAGAAACGAGAGTCTGAACAGTACCATAGCTACAAAAAACCCCAAAACACGTTTCTATGGAGGTAGCGAGAGCAATGACTTCAGAGTTGCATGTGGGGTGGCACAAACAAATCTTGGTTACAACTACATTGGAAAATCACTAGAAGTCCTCAATATTGAACCCGGTGCTTACAGTGATAAACATATTAAAGCAATGGATGAGAAGGTAAACTATAACAAGGAAAGAAAAACAACAAAGGAATTCAAGAGCAGGCGTAACAACTTATCAAGGCAAAAAACAACACAAACACTCAGAAAGGAAGCAAACGAAGGAGTCACATACGCATCATCAGTGGGTCTTAATTTGAATACATCAAACAATAACAAAGATACTTCTCCACTGGCATTTGATCTGCCTTCCGAAATATCAGCCAACGAATTAAAAAGATGTGAAGAACTAGTACCACCATACACACCAAAACCCAAAACAGTCAACTTATCATTTAATCTCTCTAAAAACTACTACTTTATTTTATTTGACACGGAAACAACATGTACTGGTAAGCAAGCTGAACTCTGCCAAATATCTGCCATAACAGAGGATGGAAGAAAAGAATTTTCAAATTTTATTCTCCCAAAGAGTAACATCAGTTATGGGGCCTACCTTGTGAATGGTTTGACAATCAAGACGATCAATGGAAGTAGAACATTATGTAAAGCTAACAGTCCAGTACTAAGTGTCAGCACAGACAATGCTCTTCGTAACTTTCTAAGCTTCCTAAAACAAGTAAAAGTTTCTCAAGACAATGATTGTGTACCGATTGTAATTGGCCATAATTCTGCAACCTTCGATGTCCCTATTCTCTTGCGAAACAGTGACACAAGCTTTAAAGATAGCCTAACTGAAATGAACGTTCACTTTGCGGACAGTCAACATCTAATGAAAGAACTTATTAAAGGAAAGCATAAAGCACTTGAACTCGAGAAAGGCGGCTTCTGTAAACCGAATCAGGGAAGCCTGTACACTCACCTTTTCAACGAACAGTTCGATGCTCATGATGCACTGGAGGACGTTAGAGCACTGAGACGAATCATCTTTGATTCATCACTGAACTTGAGCAGAAAAACTATCGTTGAAAATTCCAATGTCACCGCCATTTCACACGCACTTGAAAACATGCTCTACCTTGATCGACGCCATGAGCTTCTCCAAACATTCAGGAACAAACTGTTTAATGAAAGCGATGAAAACGGTCCAATTACTAAATCCATGGCTCAGAACATCGCTGGAAGTGGTCTCTCCTACAATGACCTTCGTAACCTTTACACAACCTCCGGTAAAAGGGGCATAGTCGCCATTCTGTCTAATCCACCTTCCATCTCATCGTCGAAGACACCACGAGTCACACGAACAAGAAGAATACTTGCCGCCATCATCAAGCACTTTGATCAAAACAACAACCGCGAAGAATAAGAGCAAAAACTGGCTAAAAATTTTCCGTAATGGACATCCAACCATATGCAAGTTTGTAATTTCATGCGTTGTGTGTGATACGCGATTCAAGCTGACAAGTGTTCTGTAAGAATGTAGTCAATTTCAGACCTTTCGTTTGACAGCTTCGGTTTGTCGACGAAACATGGCAAATCAGACGAAACGTTGTGAGGAAATCCTTAACAGTGAGACCAACGGCACAATTGCTAACTAAATCCACGGTAGTGTCTGAGAAGTGAAGACTCGAGAAGCACTCGTGTCGAAGAATTGAGAAATTTGAAAACAAACCGACAATAGGTGCGCCCGTAGTCGCGCGCGTACTCGGGCGCATGGGTCAGCAGTAGTCAAAAGGGAGCATGCGAAAATGCCAATCATATAAAGTCAAGATTTTGAATTACGCGTTAACGCGCGTGGAAATTGTTGAACTCGCGAAGGCTTTAGCAAGAGAACAAGCCCGGTGACCGTACATTTTTATTGTTGGGATCTTTTCCCCTCTTTGAAAGGAAACATCAGGTGAAATTTTAAAAATTTCTACGAAAGGAATTTTTCATTACTAATAAACTGCCGTTTTCAACGTTTATAGAAAATCCGCTTCGTAGAAATTTTTTTAAATGATCGTATAGTTTCATTTTCAAATGAAAAAGAAACCAACGTGAAAAAAAATAGGGGTCACCAGGTTAGTTTTCAAGTTATAAGCGTCAGAAACTCAAAAGTAGGTCTGAACAATCATCAAGTATCGTTGCCATGGTAACAATTGATGACAAACTAATTGTCGTTTTTGGACGAGAACAAAATTTGCAATTGAATTATACACAAATTTTGTTATGATGTTGGATTGATTTTGTGTTCTTTCCTTTCAAAGTTTACATAGTCAAAAAACTTGAAAACGGGTACCATCCACCTTAAGAAACTGTTCCCTGGAAAACGTGTAAAATGGAATTTAATTTCTTGGAGGGCATTTCCCCAAACCCCGCTAGCGGCAGCTCGCGCCTTTCGACGCAAGCTTAGCTGCGTCGTATTCCCCGGGGTAAATGCAGGCTACGCCCCAGGAACTATGACTATGGTATACTAGAAGATAATAATAAATAATAATAATAATAATAACATTTATAATGCGCAAATTCCATATAATGATCAAATGCGCACGACAAGATTAAAAACGGAATAAAAAGGTTAAAAAGCTAAAATTACAATTGAAGGCTTCGGTGGAAAAAGGGCGTTAGGTTTTTTTACTGAAAAGTGAACTTTGTCAAAAACGCTCCAAATTTCGCATGCAGTTTTGTTTCCGTGTGTCAAACAATGTTCTGCATGTTTTTTCCCTGAAGTTTGCTTCCTTTTTGAGATATTACGTATGCAAAAAAAACACATTTTTCCAAGGGCACCCTCTGGGGACCTTTTGTTGAATGGAAAACAAAAGAAACCTTTTGTTTCGCTAAGCGATGAACTCACTATAATACCTTAAGCTCTTACTACTGCTTCGTTAGCACAAGCGGATGAGGCGCTGAACGGGCGAGATTCGAATTTGTTTTGCCGTGACACCGGCTCGACACGAGGTCGCTCAATTTTTTTTTTCGCTCTGTACTTTTCTTTTTTCAAAAATGAAGATATCTATTTTAAAAAAAATGCGTATACAGCGGGAATCTGGAGAGATTTTTTTATACAGGTTATTGTGACGTGAGACAACACGTGAATTACGATCGAGCGTCAAAGCAAAGAGAAGTGATGCATGATGCAGTACAGCTCTTTCGACTAATATCTTAAAGTGCCCATATCATCAAAATTTTTATTTTCTTATCTGATCAGGAGCCATAATCGGGGACGGAGACCGTAAGTCTTGGGATGCGCGTGGACCCATGATATGGGACAATTTTTCTATTTTTAGAACAAATTGCGCCATCCTGACGTCATATTTCCGCGCTGATCCACGCACGTGTCTTGGCCTCTCGCGTGGATGACGGTCACGTTGTGTGATGAAATTGTGAGAGTTGCGAGATCCTCTTGCCGATATTTCACAGCAATGGCAGGGAATAAGGCAGAGAAGAAGAAGCAGGGCTCTTCTATGTACTTTTATGCTCTGATTTAATGGAAAAGGTGTGTTTTCCAAGGTCGAAAATTTCTTTAATTTCGCGCTGTGAATGAATAAAATCCGCTCGCCGGCTAGTTGTACGCGTAAACTTTTGTGTTTGTTCTATAGAGTTATGTAAGAACACTGTTTACTCCGGTATCGAGCTGTTAATTTGAGAGTTTGTCAAACAATGCTTAATCATAACCAAAACCTGTTTTTGATAGTTTCTTGTTGTTTCTGCTCGTTTGGCTAGTTTGCAAAAGTTTTTGTCTGACGCGTACGAGTAGTTCATTTGCATAGTGCAGCGCGTGCACTTTCAAGTCCGAGTCGGTGTTTTCAGATTGTCAAGCAAAATCGTGAAAAAGATTTGTTTCGTCGTCTTTTGTGCTGAGATACTACAACAATTTTCACTAACGTTCGCCAAAAGGCTACTAACATCATGTTTCTTTCACATAGTGAAACTTTACGCTTCGAAAATAAAATAGACAAGGAGTTTTAACTCAATCGAAATCTTTATTGGAGTTTTGATTGCAAGCGTCATCGTAACTTTTCTGATTATTTCTGCTGTTTTCACATATGTTCAGCTAAGCTTTTAACATGTTCTCAAACATTAATCAACCTAAAACATTAGAGATATTATATGAGTTCGATATACGTTTCACACCAAAGTGCGAAGTCCAATTTGTCATGTTTTACTAGCTGTGCAAAACACGCATCGGCGGGCGCTCTTACTCATCGACAACAGACAATTTATTGGATTTACACGAACAAAACTAAGCAGCATCTACGGACATAAACCTATTGTCACTTATTGGGCCTAAACGCCGCTATATCCAACTAGTTCTTTTTTCTTCTATGTTATGGAAAAGCTGTTAATCTTCTTCATATGTGAAATTTAAATTGGATTAATGTGAAGTTGTCGTAAAAGGAGCAGCGGAACTCAACTTGGTCAGAGATAAAAAGCGGGACATACCTAAATTAGGCACCGTCTTCACTCAGACTGGAGCAACTTACGGCGGAAATACTTAATCAAAATTCCAACAGCCATGAAGGCGTTGAGTGATGGGCCAAACGGATCCAAAAGCATAAACGATTTCGGGAATTTCGGACGCCATTTCCCCTGCGCGACATCCGCGAAAATCCTCGCAGCAATGTGCGCGCGTGTGCCGCAGGTGATGGCGCAATTTGTTCTAAAAATAGAAAAATTGTCCCATATCATGGCGCCAACCCCAATACTAGAAATAGCGCGCACTTACGGTCTCCGTCCCCGATTATGGCTCCTGATCTGATTCTATATATCACCAAATGAACTTCTGCGAAAGCAAAATGCGATTTGGATGAAATGCAATCTTTTTTAGAAGTTTTAAAAACGTTCAAATTTGCCGCCATTTTGGTCTACCATTCGCACCAGTCTTCCCCTGGTTTGGAATGATTTGTGACGTAGATTAAGGAACACGTGACTTCAGGCTGACTTATCTCGCTTGTTTTACCTCTGTAAATTAAACTTAGTAGTTCATACCAAATGCTGGAAAGGAGCATTTTGCATAGACTGCAAAGCTAAATTTACAGAG
Organism: Platygyra sinensis; assembly: GCA_019787425.1. Classification (NCBI taxonomy): domain Eukaryota; kingdom Metazoa; phylum Cnidaria; class Anthozoa; order Scleractinia; family Merulinidae; genus Platygyra; species Platygyra sinensis. The sequence continues at coordinate 30,430 of JAHPZR010012424.1, read as the reverse complement.
GTAAAACAAGCGAGATAAGTCAAGCCTGAAGTCACGTGTTCCTTAATCTACGTCACAAATCAGAGCACGTCGATGATGTGATCAGCGGCACGGGTAGACCGCAATAAAATAGGATTTTCAGGTTTTTAAATCTTCATAGAAAAATCGCTTTTTATCCAAATTGAAATTTTTTTTCGCCAAAGTTCATTGCATGGAATATAGGATCAGATGGGAAAATAAAATTTTTGACGATATGGGCACTTTAAGCATTGTTTTTAAGTACCTTGTAGCCTGCCTGGTGGTTGATAGGCATCATAAAGCCTTGATAAACCGGTAAGTCACCAGCACGTTTTAAAGAAGCAAAACGTGTTCTGTAACTTCCAACGCAACTGATATCAGCGGCAAGTCAGTTATTAGCATTCGAAGTCAGGTCGATCCAGGCAGCAAAGTCCAAGAGCAGTTCTTGCCCAAGAATAAAACCCTGTCTTGAGTTGTGGCCCATTTGCCAAGCGTTGCTAGCTTCAAAGTTTGGAAAATGAGAACTGCTTTTAGACTTATAAAATTTTTCTTCCATCATCCTCCATGTTTACCCGCGCACGAGGTGTAACAGAACCTTCCCGGCATGCATTTCGATCACGTTCGGCAAGACAAGACAAGACTCCGTAAATCACAATAATATTTAACTAATTACAGAGCGTGTTTTTTTCCTTTTTTATTCCAACATAATAATGGCCAACAAGAAGCGATCGATTGATTCAAAACATAGATCTGTGATCCAGGTTGCGTTGATTTTACTTCAAATCGGCATGATTTGTAGTGTTTTAAACTTCTGGGATCAGGGGCCATGCAGATGTAAGGAGAGAGACCTGTACGTTGCACAGAAGGGTTAATCTGTTAATCTGTCAGCCCTACATTTTTAAGCTTATACGTTGCAGGCAGTTAAAATGAAATAGAGATACTTGCTGTGACGCTTTAAAGTGAAATCAACATTTTAACCTATTTAGGCCCGAAATCGCCGTTTTCGAGTATACGTGCTGGGTGAAATGAACAGCTTGCTGGATTTGAAGTGAAATCAACATCCTTGCCGTCATGTCTTAACGTGAAATCGCGTAAAGTGAACCGGCTGTAATTTGAGTGAAATTAACGTCTTTGCGGTCGCGTGATAACGTGAAATCACAGTTTTAACGGTTTTAAAAACCTGAGATCAACATTTTTTAAGGTTACATCTTGATTGTTTTCCTTGGCCTAACACTGCACTAACCCTAACGCGTCCTGACCTTAACTCTAACGTTATCCGAAGCGCTAACCCTAACAATGAAGCGCTAGCGCTAACCCTAGGCAATAACCCTCACCCTTCAACGCTAAGCCTAGTTTCAAGCGGTAACACTAAACGTTAACTCTAAGCCTAACCTTGTTCCGTAACCCTAGTTTCAAGCGGTAACCCTATTTCAAGCGGTAACCCTAGTTTCAAGCGGTAGCCCTAAGCGTTAACTCTAAGCCTAACCTTGTTCCGTAACCCTTCAACGCTAGCCCTAGTTTCGAGCGGTAACCCTAACCCTAAGTAAAACCCTAAGGGGTTAAGTCCTTGCGGTGGCGTGATAATGTGAAATCAAAGTCTCTGTAAATGACCTGATATCAACATTGTCTAGCTTGCGCATTGCAGGAAATTAACATTTGGCTGTAATTTGAGTGAAATCAACGTCTTTGCGGTCGCACGTTAATGTGAAATAAAAGTTTTAACGGTTTTAACCTGACATCAACACTTTTTGAGGTTACACGTTGCAAAAGATCAATATTTTGCTGGATTTTAAGTGAAATTACCGTCTTTGCGGTCACGTGCTGACGTGACAACAAATACAGGGTTTTTTGCATACGTAATATCTCGAAAACGAAACAAACTTCAGCAAAAAAACATGCAGAACATTGTCTAACGCACCTAAACAAAACTGCATGCGAAAAACCTAACGCCCTTTTTCCACCGAAGCCTTCAATTCTAAAATTACAATTAAAAGCAAACTTACAATGATTTTAAAAAGCTAAAATTTCAATTAAAAGTAAAACTTACAATAATAGAAACAACTATGATAAAAATGCGAGGCGGAATAAGTGAGTTTTTAGCTTGGCTTTAAAACTACTAACTGTGCTACTAAGATGCCTATAAATTGCGTGATTTCCTTATTTGCAGCAAACACAGCAAAGGCCTTAATAGGAGAAAAGAGAACGACAAGACTGCATCGATTATGTTCGGGAAAAATTCAGCTACGCGATAAATGGACGAAAGATAATTCAATTTATGACAAAATCATATGCGGGATGTTTACACGAAAAGACGAGTACAAGAAACACGAGGAGCACGTGGCAAGACTGTTATTGGGACAAACAGAGAAAAAGACTTTAGACGAACAAAAAGATGAACTGATTAGAGCTGTCAATCGAATGGTGCATGCTGCTGGTCCTCTTCCTATTCTGAAGTTTAAAGGCGGATAATTCTGAATACGTTAGCAATTATTAAGTTGTTATAGGGTTTGTATATTGGTAGAAATGTTGAATTACAAGTGTCTTGTGAGCCAAACTGATATCAGTTTTACCCTACTCATTACAATGGTATTATATCCCCATCCGTTAGGCATCCTATACATTTGATAATCCTTCTATGACGGCCACCAATAAATACGAAAGTGATATTTCATCAACTTCGTACTTAGTCGGTTGTAGGAAATGAACATGAAAAACAAGCATATTATGTTATTTTTTTTCTAAAAATACAGAATATCCAAAATTAACTTGTCTCCAGCAATGAGTATCCTGCCACGAAGAGTGAGAAAGAGGTAAATTAATGATTCCATTCACTTTATTTAGCTACTGCTTGGTGGATCCACACCTATTTTACTATGCTGCGATAAAATTGTCTGCCGATTAGAAGGGAGGAATGCAAATATCTGCTGAGGGTCTGGATGGGATGTGCAAATGTTTGTCTGTTCTTTAGTTATATTTTGGGCCATTTCTCAATTATCAGTCACGTGGGTGTTAATAATTTACTTAGTAATAGTAATTGGACCGAGTAGAGTACAATTCAGGGAGTAATCGAGCGAGTAATTTCAAAATCGGACGAGCGCGAAGCGCGAGGCCGATTTTAATTTACGAGCACGATTAGTCCCTGAATTGTGCGACACGAGGTCTAATTACTAATTAATCGTATCTATAACAAATTTCGGGAAAAAAATGTCTTCTGAGAATTTTCTTTGAGTGAAAACGTCTGTAGCGCTTTTCTTAAGTTTTAAAAACTGTAGAAAACATTGCTAAGGAAGCCATTGAAGCGCGCGTAATTGGCGTGAAAATCACGTGGGTATCCAATTGCAGGTGTCCGATTACGAAAAGTTCAAATCGGACAGCTGTAATTGGACACCCACGTGATCTCTCGCCGATTACGTGGCAAATAGCCGCGCGGAGAACCAATCACGATCGAGAAATTTGTTATAGATACGATTAAGGCCTTAATTGGCTTTAACCTTCGCCATCCCTTTATAGAGAATACAGTCGAATCTCTCCACAACAGCCACCTTGTAAACAAAAAAAAGTGGCAGTTGCAGAGAGGTCTCCGTCAAGCTGAGGAAAGGGTGTAATAGTACACCTGCTTTTTCTAAGCCTCATTATCAAGCTGGATTTTAATATATCGAAAGTGGTGTATTCTTGGTACATTTCTTTGCCGTCCTCAGCAAAATAGCAACGTGAAATAACGAAATTCTACGTTGCTTGGAGAGCGTGAACCATAACGGCTAATTCTGCGTATTTCTATTTGGAACTGAACACATTCCTAGCATATTCAGCAGGGGCAAGTTTTAATACCGACAGACACACTGAATAGATCTCAACAAAAGAGAAATTCCAAAGTAAAATAGAAACACAGTTGTTACTAGGCGTCGACCTCGCCGTCGCCGTCGTACATGCGTAAGGTCCCCAATTGCAATTACAGACGGATGTATTTTAAGGGCCGTTGCCTTTGTGGAGATGTGGCTGTTGTAGAGAGGTTAAAATAAGAGTGAAGGTAAGGACCAAACGAAGTGGCCGGTAAAAAATTGTGGCCGTTTGTGAGGATTCGACTGGAAGCATATATAATGAATGAGTTGCCAGTAGTCGAATGCCCGTGTTTGAGCAAAGAACTCTGGGATCGTCAGGGGGCAAACAGAGCAAGTTGCTGGAAGGAATTGAATAGCGAAAAGTTGTTTTGAGGTACAAAAAATCGATTTTGGAGAAAGCTCAGCGCTCTTTAAAAGAATTTCTTCTCAAAACTCAATCCAGTAAATAAAATCATACCAACGACTGCCCATATATGTGCTTATTTTTTCGTCTTAGTTTTTAAATGTGTGTATCTGTTGTTGTTTTTGCGTTGTTTTTGTTGTATCTGCTACAATCTGTTTAATTAACTTTCCCTAGCTAGGGGCTAACTAGAAAACTTAAGTTTACTTAGCCCCTAGACACCTTTAAATGGTAATGTTTAGCTATTTTCTTTCTCCCTCTTTATAGATCTAAATTCCTTTAAAAAATGTAACGCTAATTGTAAGAAAAGGTGTAAATAATAAAGATTGTTGTTGTTGTTGTTGTTGTTGTTGTCTTTCGGCGTCGTTTTATCACCAATGGATTTGGGCGGTGTTGATACATGGACTATGTTTTTCAGAACTTAACCTGGAATTTTGGTCCTTTAAAAAGTATTTTATCGATACTTTCACACCGGTTGAGTTTTTTGGAACCTCTGGCGAGGTGGCAATATGGGGTGTACGTGGAGGGAGGGCTCATTAATGTTAAAGAGATGAAGTGAATACCAGTGCACTGGCATTCCTTGCCAGCGAATTTTACGACGAAAAAAAAAACAGTTTAACTTATATTACCCGCAGAAAGGAAAAAAAACAAGAAGAATAGTAGGAGAAGAAAACGGTCTCGATTTGGAGAGAGTTCATGAACGCCACTTAGACCTGAGACTTACGCGCTTATCCAATGCGCCACTTTAACCCTCACGCTTTCAGCCCGTTATTTTTAAAGCCTTAACTTTTCAGGCCCTTATTAGATATTAGTCTTTTGAACTATTTTGTTTCTGTAAAATAGATTTTTTTTTTATTAAAAAAAGATGTCTGACACGATTTTTGTCTGCGTTGAAATAAAATTCAACGATTTACAAGTTGTCTAATGACGATTCTTTACGGTTAACCACGGTTTTGTAGCAGGGCAGTAAAAAAAAACTCTTAGTTCATTGTTTATTTCATTGATCGCCAAAATCGTCAAAAACCGTCTTAAACCGTCCAAAACCAACCTTAAATCGTATGAAGTTTGTCGTGAACCGTCACAAAAACGTGCAAGAATCGTTTTAACAGAGTACCGTGCTTGAGTGCCTGTAGAGGACGGTACTTTTATTGACTTCAGTTTTTCGCCATTTTTTCGTATTATGTCAGCGATACGGCTATTCATGGACTCTATAGTTTCATTGATCAGCTCCTGGGAAATACGATAGATTGTTCTGGACTTAATATCTCGCTTAATGTGAAATTTGAAGTTGCCTTTAGAATTTAGATTGCAGCTTAGTGCTTCGTCTGGTGTTCGTTTTTGCCAATGGCAGTTTGTACTGAGCTTTTCGAGCATTGATATGGATCGTTATTAATCTAACTGTGTGCTCTGGAAAGTTGGGGTTAGAATTACGCCTCAATTTATTCATTGTTACCAAAATATACTTGTAGAACCTAAACTTAGGTTATCAGCGTTACGCATGAGCTCTGACGCGCGTGACTGTGACACACACCACTTCCTTGTAATGCCGATAAATGTACTGACATATTAGTTCCTAATTACTGGCTCCCTTTGTCTTGTCACGTTTAAACCCTGCATACACTCTTTTTTTTTAATAAGAACAAACTTAATAAGAACATTGAGGCTGAAATCGCTCGAAAAATAAGAACAATTTAAGAACAATCTGAGGCTGAAATTTTTTTCACCAAACAAACAGACCGCGACGACAGTGTGAAGCCAACGTTTCTTTTCAAAATTCAGGGTCTTTACTATACAGTCTTCCAGATATATTCATCACTCTTAAACTTCATTATCACACTTTTCGTGTGTAAACAGTAACAGATTACATGTATGAGTATAAACACTGAACACTACATGTACTGATAAGTACAGGTTCTTTGTCCATCACTGTATGATGCATGTGAAAGGTATGGTTTAGGTACCCTGCAGGTCAGGGTCCCTACAGTGAAGTACTGTACAGTACGGTATAACCACATTTGGAGCCATTAGAGAACACAGAATTTTAAGAACAAAATAGGAACATTTTGAGGCTGAAATGGCCGAAAAAATAAGAACATTGAGCCTGAGCTAAATTTTACTGGTTCTTAATAAAAGAAAAGAGTGTACAATCTTGGACAAAATAAATGGAAGACCAGCGAAAATGGCGCGCTTTTGCTCCTTCGCACCTTCATCATTGCTTTGGGGGGGATGGGGGATAATTGTTCCATTTTATACTGTCCAAGATTGTAGGTACTCAATATCTTATCGCAGTATCCTCTACATTGAATAAATTCTAGCACGAACGCTTTTATAAACAGAAGCTACCTGTAATTGTAGAAGTCTCTTTTAAGAAAATAGTTCATTTACCGAAAGTGCCCGCTCATACGATTGCCGTAAAAGAAAAAGAAGACACTGATCATGAAAGTCACAAAATTGACAAGCTGTATGAATTTTCGAATGATTCAAGTCGTGATTAGATGTTTTTAAAGGTTAACAGTCGAGAGGTTTGAGGAGAATTCGAACGATGTGTCCCGCTGTTTATTTATACGACTAGTAGTTTCCATGGAAAGTGAAGTTTATGTGGAAGATATTTTCATGTCATTTAGGAAGTATTGTAGAGGGATAGTCAACATGAACTACTAGATTAGAGTATTTTGCCAAAGGCTAATGAGCTTAAAAACTCTTCTGTTTAGGAAAAAACTGACGGACTGAAGTCGACAAAATAAACTGTTCACTCATGCGAAAACCTTTCATCGAGTATTCACGGTTCGACCGCATCAGGTCACGATTAATTTGTGACAATATACGGAGCCCTGTTAGTGCCATACACGCGTGCGTGCAACTTCATATTGCGGATGTATACTTTCTTACCATTGGCGCGAAGATTTTCTGGTCTGGCGCGACTTTTTTTTCGCCGGCGCGACTTTTTTTTCGCTGGCGCGACTTTTTTTTTTGCCGGCGTAACTTTTTTTTCGACGGCGCGACTTTTTTTTCGCCGGCGTGACTTTTTTTTCGCCGGCGCGACTTTTTTTATTGACGGCGCGACTTTTTTTTCCACGGCGCGACTTTTTTTTCGCTGGCGCGACTTTTTTTTCGCCGGCGCGACTTTTTTTCGCCGGCGCGACTTTTTTTTTGACGGCGCGACTTTTTTTTCGACGGCGCGACTTTTTTTCGGCGGCGTGACTTTTTTTTTCGGCGGCGCGACTTTTTTTTTCGCTGGCGTGACTTTTTTTTAGCCGGCGCGACTGTTTTTTCTCTAGCGCTCATTTGTAGACCGCTGCTAGATTTATTGCGGGCTCAGGTTATGAACACGTGTAGTTGTGAGCAAGATGGCTGACTCGGCGGACTCAGATCTAGAAAAGGTAAGTAGCAATTAAGTTAGGTCTGAATACTGCCGTACTCGTAAAACTAATTACAAGAATGAAGAGCTGAAGGGAGCTAGTTTTATTTCTGTGTTGACAGCGTAAATTGTCGGTCGGAAAATACAAAACCATGCTATGCTCGAAAACCGCAACAGGAAGAACAAGCTTGATTCTTACTTTAGTTTACGCCGACAAGAAATTTCAAGTATTGTAATACTCTTAATAAATATATTGTCTTGTATTAGGGACAAAAATTAAGCAAAAAATCCTTTTCAAGAACACGTCTCAACCGTGTTATCATTTATTGACGCTAG